>JAVFBX010184869.1:1869-25109 GCA_034783855.1 Mopalia kennerleyi | reverse complement strand
AAACTGAACAGTACCCATGGAGAACAAATGTTTTATACAAACTACTCATGCCTCCAGTAGGACTCCTACTGGTAGCCATTAACAAAAGTGTGCACGAAACTAATGATGCCGTCGTCACTCAAAATTGTCATTCAAAGATATTTTTTAACATTATGTATCCAAAAAATGAATGCAATAGATAAAACTCTATTTCGCCTTTTCATTCAATTAAAAAAACATGTTGTTTATAAAATTTATTGGGAGTAATTTTATATAATTTTTTGTTTATGAATGCCATTATAAAATAAAATGAATCATAGTAGAATATTAAATTTAGAATCTTGAAGTCCTCCTCTTTCTAAATATATCTGTTGTTAATATAATCATCCTTTGGAAATGACCGCAAAAGCCACAAGAAGATAACGGTCACATCTTTTACTCCTGAGTTGAGTCCTTAGTCATCATTTTGTACAGACAAATTTCACACACATGATAAGTTGGCCATGTTCTAAAAGATTTGTACGCTGTTTTGCTTTACAGGCCCCTACTTTCAATGCATAATAAATAAATTTCACATCATTGTTGGCTATGAATAACGAACCGCGGTATAGCTTACTCGAATAGCGTTCTGAGCTCGAACAGCGCCCATGTCAACCAATAGAATTGTATTTAACCCCTAATATCATATGGGCCTCCTATACGTATAACCAAAACAAGGCATTACAATGCTTTACGGAAACCGCTAATGTCAAAATGCGAATAGCGTTCTGGCTGTGTCAAGCATAGTCTTCGTCAAACGTCACACACATGATAAGTGGATCATATTATAATAGATTAATACACTGGTTTGTTTCAATCATCCTCTCTTACCATTCAAAATCAATCAATTTTACTACATTCTTGGCGATGACTAGTTAAGCGCGGTCTGGCTTTCCCGAAAAGCTTTCTGGCTGTTTGGAACATTATTTTTCTTCTCATTTAACAAAAATGAATAAATTGCCCGGTATTCTTGGCGAGGAATGGTGAACCGTCGTCTGGCTTTCCTGAACAGCGTTCTGGCAGTTTGGAACACATTTTTCTTCAAATTCCACACACATTAGATTATGTTCCAATAGATTAAAGCACTGGTTTGCTTCAAACATCCCAACTTTCAATGCAAGCTCTAAACAGTGAACCGCGGTCTATCTTTCTCGAATATAGTGGTCTGGTTGTTTTTATAACATTTTTCGTCAAATTTTACATCCATGGTAAGTGAATCATGTTTCAATAAATTAATATTACTACTTTGCTTCAAACATACCTACTTTCAATTAAAAAATCAATGAAGTTTACTACATTGTTGGCGATGAATATTGAACCGGTGGCTTTCCCGAGTAGCGTTCTAGCTGTTTTCACCGCATTTGTCGTACAGTTTCACACACATGATAAGTGGATCCGGTTCTAATAGATTAGTATTACTGCTTTGCTTCAAACATCCCCGCTTTCAATTGCTTAATTTTGTCTGCATTGTTTCCGATGAATAGCTAACCGCGATCTGGTTTTCTCGAATAGCGTCTGAGCAATAAGAGCTCACATATTACCGGATTGAATTGAAGTTTACCTTTAATACCACATGGGTCTCCAGCGTATTACCAACACAAGGCATTAAAATGTTTTACGGAAACCGCATATGCCAAAATGAGACTAACGTTTTGAGCATTTTTTCCTCAAATTTCACACACATGATAATTGGATCATGTTCTAATACATTGCGTAGCTTCAAACATCTCTACTTTATATGTTTAATCTATGACATTCACTGCATTTTTGGCGAGGAATAGCGGATGGCGGTCTGCCTTTCTAGAGCTATAGCATCGCACGTACCAATGGATTACATTAAATTTTCTAATCGTCCTAGAGCTTATAGAATCTTCTGAGGCTTTGGATAGCTCAAACTGTATGCATAAACACAACAGAAAAAAAATCATGACAAATAACTGAAAAGTATCACTTACAGGTTTGGTCAGGATAGCATTGTTGATTACTTCAAAATGTGTATACAAAATCATAGGGTTTTTCACAAAAATACGTTACAAAAGAAGCGTCTATTAAGATATATATTTTAAGATAATCAGACTTTAGGTGCCATTGTTTTTATATTTCTTGACAAGCAAAGTGGCAAAGCCGTTGCTAGGATGGTCATATTGGAATACAAACGGCTGTTCCTCGTTGTACAATAATATACACCCGATCCGCACGTTATTAACAGCTTCGAGCTCACTTTTATTACAAATTATTCCCCGCTTCAAACAAGGACAGGCCATAGGCTGCACGGCTTCTCACAGACGAAATCGGTCCTTTCAGATACTTGTCTAGCTCTATATCGATTGAGCTACTACATGTAGAGGTAGATGATTCAATGCTTCGGAACTTTTAACCCTTTGAAGAATGTGTTCGAAAAAGCCAGCACGCTGTTTGCATTTTGACATTTGCGGTTTTGGTAAAACTTTGTAATGCTTTGTTTTAGTAAAACGTAGAAGGCCTATATAATATTTGAGGCAAAATACAATTCAATTGGTTGATATGTACTCTTTTATAGCTGAGAGCGCTATTCGGCAAAGCCAAAGCGCGGTTCGCTATTCATAGCCAACGATGCAATAAAATTCATTGAGTTTGCATTAAAAGTAGGGATGTTTAAAGCAGACCAGTGTATTGATCTATTAGAACATGATCCACTTATCGGGTATGTTAAATTGACGAGAAATGTGTTAAAAACAGCCTGAACACTATTCGGGAAAGCCAAACCGCGGTTCGCTACTCTTAGCAAACAATGCAGTATAATTTATTGATTTTTTATTGAAAGTAGGGTTGTTTAAAGCAAATCAGTGTATTGATCTATTAGAACATGATCCACTTATCGGGTATGTTAAATTGACGAGAAATGTGTTAAGAAGAGCCTGAACACTATTCGGGAAAGCCAAACCGCGGTTCGCTATTCATAGTCATGCAGCAATATAGTATTATTTATTGATTTTGCATTGAAAGTAAGAATTTTAAACCAATATATTGATATATTAGAACATGGCCCACTTTTCATGTGTGCGAAATTGATGAAACATATTCTAAAAACGGCTAGAACGCTATCGGAAAAAGTCAGACAGCGGTTCGCCATTCATATCCAACAATACAGTGAAATTGTTCGAGTTTGCATTGAAAGCAGGGATGTTTGAAGCAAACCAGTGTATTCACCTATTGGAAAACTCAGAAGGCTATTCGTATGTTGACACGTGCGGTTCCCATAAAGCATTGCATGTATAAGGACTTGTTTTGTTAATACATATGAGGCTCATTTGATATAAGAGGTAAAATACAATTCAATTTGTTGATATGTGCACTGTAAGAACTCAGAACGCTATTCGAGAAAGATAGACCCTGAACAGAGTTACAAAACATTGACTGGGCGGTGTAACTTTATTGACGTTAATTCAATGCCCCTCATTTCACACGCCCGGCTTAGCATGCATATATTTTACTTAGTATTAAAGATAAAGTCATGGGATATTGCATAGTCTTTACACATACAAAATAATTGTTGAAGTGCATTGGGTGAAGCACATAACTGGACGAAGTCGTCAGCATACAATGAATGGTTAAACAATACCACCTAACTTAAAAATGCGAAAAGCACGTGTCCAATTCATGGAAATAAATTGCAAATAAGATAACATAGATATTATTTAGAATAAACAGAATGTGTTTTTCGACACACTGACTAACGCCTAATATGAAAATATTTGCGAAATATTGATACGAGAGTCACAAGAGGTGTGCTATAGTAATCAAGCCATAAAATTACATTTCTGTGGATATCGCGATAATGTTATTGAAAGTTAAAAACAGATTCAGATTTACAATATACTCTCCCTCAAACTATTTGATACATATAGGCCTAGGCACATTTTCAATAGAATAACAACATATCAATACATGTAGACTGGTTAGGAATCAAGACATGTAAATGTATGACGTATTACATTCGCATTTATGGTTTATATATCATTGACCTTATACTTAAAGCGATTCTCTGGGCTGCAATTAAATGCATATAGATAAAACGGCCATCATTTCTTGTGTTCAATTATGCTCTCTAATTTTTTAATCGAGCTATATATCTATTTTATAATTGGATTTTAACCAATGGGTAATGCATACACTATACAAATTTATAACAGAAGAGCTATATAAATATTGACCAATCAAATATCTTTCTTTTCAAAAGAGGTGACTACGTCACGAGACCTGTAGAGACTACTGTTTAAACCTTTGACAGTTCACATATGTTATTAATTCCCTTTGTCGTCTACAGACAATAACGTTCACTGGATCGAGTCGACCATCAGGTATATCAGTGGGAACGCGGCAGTGGTTTTTACGAGACTTCCTTCCGGTTTCCACCATAATTAGGCAAGGAACATTGTGAAGGAGCATTGTGAAGTGTGGTTCAAACCTTGCGTAAATTTTCGACCGATTCCTCGGTGGAAAGTTTACACGGTTTGATCCACACTCAGTTGACAGTTTATACACCGATAAAACGAAAAAACGTGATCGTCAATTCTTAAATCTTTCCTTGCTTGAATTAACTAAGTGCGTCGCATTATAAAGCTGTCCCTTTTATGCATTTAATTATCCTGTTTGACTCGTTTAAATCTATGATTGACACCCAGAAATATTGAAAGAAAAGTCTCTCTTTGGAGTAGTGCGTGCCTTTAAAGTATCTCATCCTGTTTTAAAACTTTGAGGCATTAAAAAGATATAAGCAGACTACTATAAAAGATTTTTCATAGCACCTATCAATACAAGAAGGACGCTGCTAGGTCTTTTGATTGGACTAAAAGATATAAGCTCAGTGGGTAAGATGCTTTTGAATAAATATATCCTAGGAACAGGACAAAGAAAAGAAACTCATAGATAAACACTTTCACTTCTCTTGTTATACGGCTGAAAACTTTTCAAAGCAACATCCAGCCTCAGAGTAGGTTGGACGTGTTAACGAAACTTCCCAAAATGACCATCGGTTTAATAAGAGCGTTTGTGGCGTACGTTTGCTTCCTACAGATTATTTCCACAAATGGTCTCTTGGAGTCTCTTCATCCCGAAATCAAATACAGCCATGAAGGTAAAGAAAATTAATTCATATATTTAATGTTTTTTTAAATTTTATTTGTAGCTTTACTCTAGTGTGTATCATAACTAATTGATTCGTTCTAGCGGATTCGTAAGTCCAAGAATCTGGTCTTTCCTATCGTCTGTAAATTTCGTAATTTCAAAATTAAATTAAGTTTTTTTAGTTTTTGATTTTCTCAAAGGGAAGTATACTACCATATATTTAAAAAGGAGTTCAATAAAAAGGATGGATGATAGATTTTATCTAACTCGACATCGGCTTTCTTGCCACAGACTTGACCAGTGTGAAATTTATTGGAGCAAGGAGTCTCGACGGCCGAAGCAAACGAAATTCGCCTGATTGCCACGCGGACATATTGACTTTCAATATCACGATAGACGGCCGGCGCGTAACTTTCGATTTGACAGAAAATACGGACATAGACATGAACAAACGTATTTATGTGGAGGAACATGGTAAGATTGTTTCCAAGATCATCCCAGCGCTAATGGTAAGTGGTATTATCAATAATTTCATTATATACGGCTGGATGACGAGAGTTCCGTTTTCCTGACCACACAACATAAGGCAAAGTGAATCTCAGTATCATTAAACGTGGCCCTAAATTGTTATATTAGCAGTCTTAATTTTAAAATATCTAAAGTTGTCACGTGCATTCAACTAGGCATGGGAATAATTTATATGTACTCTCTTACACACCTCATAAATAGGGTTAATAAGTGTTGTCTATTATAGGACATAAAGTGTTTTCAAGACCGAGCAAAGAAAGCTGCTATCTGTGTGACACATTATCCCAGTGTGGAAGGCGGATGTTCATACTCTTTGGTGAGTATTATTTATTTCTATCTTTTAAGCACATTCACTTTTTTATTATCTTTGGTTTTTTATGGTCAAATCTATTAACCTTTGCAGGAAGGAACATTTTCGTGTAAAGGTGCAAGCTGTGTGATTTATCCCTCTGGGAAAACAGGATTGGCGTTTGATCACGTGGTGCGTGTTGTGCCATCTACGACTGATATGTTCAGTGACTTCATTTTATCAGGTATGTCTTTTTTTATTATCGGAGTAGGCATTTTGGGGCAAAACAATTATCATACGTTGCACTATCCGCATTTATTGGGTCGGTCTCATGTCTGTTACTGACCCTTTCTCATTGTACCGAAATTGTGCTTTCGTCGAATAACATGTATAGGTTAATTACCTGACGAGGGGCTAAATATCTGATAAAAATATCTGACACCTGTACCACCCTGCTAGACTTTCCAGCTTAATGAATAAAATGCGAATGTTCACAAAATATGTTTTTATTGTGGTCTGAATAGTATTTGCGTATCCCATTGAACACAACTTAAACCGGGTCTTGAAGCATGATGTTTGAAGAAAAAGAGGGAACTGTGCACTGTAGCGGGCGTGCCGACTTGTCTTCTCAAGCATAACCTGAGTCTTACGCCTTCTTTTATTTATAACAAAGGTTCTGACCGAATATAGTCCTCTCCCGCCACTTACGCTTTCTGTGTTATGCGACTTTTATCAAAACGATCTATATTTCGCTGAACACTGCATGGGAAATCTTTTCAGAGCTGGTTTTACTGGCTTTAAATTTGACAGGTACGGAAAAAAATCAAATCTTAATGTGTTCTAAAATATTGAAATAAAATATATTCCCTCCATTTAGGTTACAGGCACATTCATTCACAAACAGATACACCGATAACCTTATTTATTCTATATCATAATATATATATCAGATATATAGAAAGTCAATTTTGATAACCGATGTTAAAAACAGTTATTAAAAAAGGCACGTTTGTTACACTAGTGGCTGTAAGTTGAAACCAATGCAATCAATTCTGTTGATGTAATACGCTTTAATATTTGCATAAAATATTCTCAATTATTTGGGCAAATGTTGGTATTTTTAATAGGCAGGTTATTTGGATAGTTCGTCGGAACCACGTGATTGCCTTCTCCTCGAGTCCTCGAGAACAATCACTGAGCTTAAACGTGGCGATTTTTACCAGGGTTTGGGGGGGTAATAAGCCCCCGTATGGATTTGCGTAGGTTTTCGGCGATTAACTCATGAAGAAATAATCACTAGATTTTGGTCCATCTATTCTTGTAAAATTGGTTAAAATAACCTTTAATGTAACTAAATAGACAAAGCAACCCACTTTAGTTTCAAAACAAGCGAACTTGTAATAATCTACCGGCGATAGCGGCGGATCAATCAATTTCCAACCTCCACCACGGGTTGAAATAGGCGGGATGTAGGGCTAAGACGAAGGAATTAGCCCTATAGATTGGATTAGCTAGTGACCGCAGTTGTAGTTTCTCGGCGGAATTCCATAATGTAGGGTCAGGTGGTAAACATTTTAGAGAGCTATAGTATAGTAAAGCCATAAATTTTGTATTTATATGAATTTGTGGTTGATTAATTAATTAGTGTTTCACGTAGATCACTTATATGGCGGTGGTGTATTCCAACAATAATTGACACTAGCACAACCAAGATGTAAAGCGTTTCCATAAAATTGGAAGTTTGAAAATTAATTTTCCTTCAGCGCTGAGGAAAAACAGTATTGATTATCTTCAAACAAACTGCTTGTAGCCAGAGGGCTCAATTTTTTTTAAAAATAATCTCAATATTACACTGGGACCCGCGGCCGTGGCGCTTTCTAACGCCTACTTCGATGTACCGTTCACGGAATCGAGTCCGTCTGTCGACCAACAGGAATATGAGTGAGTCACAAGACGTTGCTCCGGCAATCGCGGGGGTGGATTTTACGAGGTTTCCTCCCGGTTTCGACCATAATAGGGCAAGGAACAGTGTGAAGTGGACAATCCGTCGTCATATAAGTGAAATACCCTTGAGTACGACTTTAAACCCTAATCAAACAAACAAACAAACAAACATTATTGCATAGAAAAATGGACTTAAAACAACGGCAACGGACTTCTGAAAGGACGACAGTAACATGTACAAGTTCTCACAGGATGTTTAATGCATAATTGTATTACTTCTGTGTTACACAACATATACTATTTTTTTTATTATTGTCAAAATTATTTTAACCAGTGATGCCTATGCTCATAAAAGAATTGAAGAAACGGTATAACCACCTTTCTGGTACAATGCCCGAGGGATTAATTATTGAAAACAAAGTTATTGTTCTTGCTGTGCAAGTTTAGCAAGATGTAGAGTATATATAGGTCGTATGATTTCTTAAACTATGGCCATCTGTGCCCTGTTGCTTACAACCATGCAAGATTTGCAATAAGTATAGCAGATTAAATCAATAATCCTATACTGGATTTGTTTGTTTGATTGGGGTTAACTCAAAGGTATTTCAATTATATAACGACAGATTGTCCACTTCACACTGTTCCTTGTCTCATTATGGTGGAAAACCGGGAGGAAACCGCGTTAAAAAAAAACCCGTGTTGGCCTCAATCATATACCTGATGGTCGACAGACGGACTCGATCCCGTGAACAGTAAATTTTAATAGGATTAGGAAGCGCACACCGCTACCACTAAGCTGGCTCCTATATTAGAGATAGGCCTTTAACATGGCCGGGCTGACGTTCAATTTAAGAGCGGGTTTTGATTGAATTTTCAACTTTTTGATTTTTTTAGAAGCCACGTATCAGGGCAGACATAAGCACTGTTTTCAAGCTGCTTGTCAGTAAAAGAAGACTTTCATAATCCATAAAGACTTGTTATGATGCTGTGTCAGCTTATACCATACTATACTTATTCATTTCTGGGATGTAAATATTGCTCACTTATTTACTGATTTCTTAGTTTTGTATTATTACTATTTTTTTATTTATTATTTACTTGTTTCTTACTTATTACTTACTGGTTTATAATTATTACTGTTTTCTAATTTACTTACTAGATACTTATTTCGTACTCATTTACTTAGTGCTTACTTATTTCTTACTTATGTCTATTACTTATAACTGAGATCTTACTTATTTACTCATCTGCTTACTTATTCCTTCTTATTTTCTTATTACTTACTTACTTCTTACTGATTTATTTATTGATTACTTATTTATTACATATTAACGTATTAGTAATTCCCTTATTGCTTACTTATTATTCACTATTGTTTATTATATATTACTTACTGTATACGAACTGATTACTTATGCTTGTACTTACTTTTTACTTATTTACTTAGAACTTACGTATTTCCCTATTACTTATTACTTCTTCACTTATTTAATTTCTGATTTACTTATCAATTTCTTATTTACTTTTTTCTTATTTGCTTATTACTTATTTCCTCATTACTTATCACTTTGTAGTAGAGCTATAAATACAAAAATCTATTTTCAATTCTGGCGACTGTTTGCGTAATTACTGGTTTAACGAAAGATTAAACTCCATCAATTTCACTATGTCAAGTATAGAATTACCTTTTTTTACCTTTTTTATTTCAATGAAGTAAATTTCCAATTCTTTATTTGTTATAGTTCACATTTTAATGGATCGATTGCAGGTATATGTACTTTACGTTATGTAGGGCCCAAAATTCGTCCATGACTTTATCAGCCGAATTGAAGAAAGTTAGAACTAACCAAGACTCCACAATAGTTTGTGAATTTCTATGTAATCGACATTATAACATTTGAGCATATGATGCATACAACCGTTATTGACATTATCATTTATTTAGTGTACAGGCACTAGGCCCTGGAAAGGGGTCACTGCAAATAAAATGATTGACAAGTCATAATTTTGGCTACATCACTTTAAGAACGTTGGTTTCTTTACTTTAGACTACTCGAAGTTTTTTTACACATACAGTGTCTGAGTTTGTTCCTTGCCAAATGTTCGCACATTCGGAAAATGTGCTGTCTCTGAATATACTCAGAGAATAAAAATAATGAACTACACGTTTTATAACATCTCGAACTTCAAAATACAACGTGTACTAGGTTCACATTCAATCATTTTCACAAACTGTACGTGGACATGTTTAGAATGTCGCCGTTATTTTGACAAATAAATAGCTATTTAATAAGAGACAAAGCGATGGGTTCGATACTCATCTATTAGACGGGTTATTTTCCCCATCATTCGAATACCAATGGTTGCATATATAACCATAACAAGGCTTCGGAATGGAACCAGTTATATATAGAACCATACTCTTTTCCGAAGAACCCTCAAATAATCATTATTTCTAAGAGTGTATCTGCTTGATATATACTATTGTGAAAAGAGAATGGGGGATGACTTGAAGGTTAGGGACGCAAGATCTTTTTTATATTGACCCAACATCTTTTTAGAAGACACAATTTACAAAAGATTTCTATTTATTAGAAGCCTTACAAAACTAGAAAAGATGTTTACGTCTTATTTATCTGTTCCCTTGTGGAAACGCCTTATTCTGACAAAGAAACCGCTGACAAGCGAGAGAGGTATAATAAAAAGCTCATACAAGTTCTCTTTTGAGTAATATCGAACCGGTTTCGCTTTTATATAATTGGTGTATTTCACTATAAAAATTTATATAATCACATTGGTTGTTATTATCTCTTCAAACGATATCAAAAGGAACATAGTGTCAAAAACATTTTTTATACATATCTGTGGTTGGATTTGATGTATTTTGTAAAGACTCGATGAGGGTTAACCTGTGTTACGCCGAACAGTAACGGGTTGTTATGTCTGACCTTTGGAACACGACTTCCAATGTAAAATTCGCGAAACGTCGGAGACACAAGTTTTTAATCGTTGAGGTGAAGGAATTAGAGCATATACAGGATGAGTGTATTATCTGACTTTGACGTCCCGGCTTTAAGTGATTATTGCGACACACTCTTATGGCCTGTATAAATATTTGAAGGCCGATGTGAACTCAACAATTTGAGGCGTAAAAGCAATTCAATGCGTCATTATACGAGTGACTGGCACCCTTACAATATTTAGCAAACACAATTGTGATCTTTGACGAACAGCAAAGCTTTACAAAAGACTCTAAGCGTCAACTTATGTATTAAACTTATTACTGTGGGGCTCCTTACAAAAGCATGCCGTGTCCTGTGAGACAATCAGTTATCGGTAATATAATGTAAATATGCCAGTGTTAAATAATTACTGTCGTAGCTGGTATAATTTGTAACATCATTCAATTCCCATTCAGAATAATATGACAATAAAATAGTTTGGTAATGTTTATTGCAATGTATGCACAGTGCGAAAACAATATAATGCTATCTCATGCATCAAAATATTACAAAATTTGAAATTGTGGCCACGTTGATGTCCAGAATATGGTGGCTTGCAATTCTATTTGTAACTGCAAACAGAAAAGATGATACATTTCAAGCTTGAGGCAAATCTGCCATACTATTTCCAATTCCTCGTACTCACAACCTCCCTCACCCAATCTTCTCTTAAATAGCCAAATATGTGTCACACACTTTAATCCATGCGGAAACCAGCATACGATAATAAATGATTGTCAGATGACTTCTTTCTATCATCATTTCATCTATATATTTGGTTTTCCCTATAGATGATGGAAACATCGTAAAAATGGATGACGACGCAAGAAAGAGACGATCCCCAAAGTTCCGCCATAGAAAACAGAATGCTTATAGTTTGGAGCTTTTCGTCGTCACAGACAACTTAATCTATGATTTGTAAGTTCGTCTGTCTCCGATAAATAGATGTTTCGTCTATATTCAACATATTGGAAGTTAAATTATCCAGTGTTCTCAGTTTGCAAGGCAATGCAATAATGGGCCATCGTTTTTATGTCCCGTCATTAAAAAAAATATATACAAATAAGCATAACTCAGCTAATGAGATAGTATTTGGCGTGAATAAATGTGAGAAACAGACCCTTGTTTTAATATAGTATTCTGTAACAACTGGTCAAGGTATAGAGGATAATAAGAGGAACAACCTGAGGCACCTATTGGTTAAGGCTAAACATTCCACTGCATCACATTACTTGTATCTATCCATCTCCTTAGCGAAATTATTTATTGGCGAGTTTATATTTCTTTGAAATACCTGTTTGTGCACTGGCTTGATTAATTCTAAACATATTGTTTATTATATATTTATCACAAATTTTCTAGAGCATGTAAATTGCCCGTTTCTTCTCTCGAGATATCTGTAGGTTAGCAGTTACAACTAGAGATTGAGTTCTCTCCAGAAAATTACCTCTGTGAGTTTAGCTGGAACATAAAATGATTCATCGATATTGATTAGTCACCATCGCATGCAGGGCCAAGGCGATGATTACTTTTAGATATATTTATATTTTATATTTATTTCTTCTAGTTGGATGTCAAGATCTACAGGGACAACTACCGCGTCTAAAGTTTCGTTAACATATGACAAGATCAGGACCTACATTGCCAGCATGTTAAATGGGGTTCGTATATAAAGAATTAAATTATTTTGGTGAACTTTAACACATTTATTGATGTGATTCAATTTACTCGACAACGTTGCCCGTCTAGAGCATTCAAAATAAATTGTAAAAAGATAGAACCTATCATTTCTGAAACAATGGTTGACATCAGCTTAGTGAATTAAATATTATTTTTTGTACATATTATCACCACTAATCTATGTAACGTAGGGAATCGAAATAAACTTGTATTTAAAACGTAAGAAATAGTTATTTCAGTTTTTTTAAATCGTCCCAATTTGTATTTTACTGATTTCATCCAGTAATCCTATTACATTTTAAAAAGACCGAAATAAAACGATGTCGCCTGCATCAATACAGTCAAAATACAATTACTTCCAGATCCATTTGCGCTACGTGAATATAAATGACCCTGACGTTGCTTTTCGTGTGATCTTCAGTGGATTGTTAATACAGTCGGTAAGTATTTAGTCGCCGCCAATTGTCTAATAGAGTGATGCGCTCATAATTTTATTCACAAGCGTTTAATACTGATTTGTAAAAGTAGCTTGACTCTGTTAGCGTATAAATAGACAAACTCTCTCTCGACTTATGTTAACAGATACAATTATTACGCTTGATTTGATTACGTGAATCCACAGTTTATCGGTTAGTATTTTCCAGAATTACTTTTTTCTATTACTTTTCAGAATGCTGAATCATCGCCTTTTACAACTGGTATTTCGACGCCTAATCTTATGGACCCAGAAAGACCGCATGTTGATGCAAATAAAGCTTTGCCTTTGTTCAGAGACTGGGTCGAAAAGCATTTAAGTGGCATTTCCGGGAAGGATCACGTAATGCTGTTGTCGAAGTAAGTCATTATTCTGTCGAGTTTAATCGACTCACATTCGTCCGAAAAAGTCAACTGTTTTCAGTTCTTGATCACATAAAGAATAAATTCACAATCAGTTATTCAGATAAAGGCATCAATACGAATATATTAATATGGAATAAACCTGTTTAGTTATGCAATTTGATTTTAGGTGTTCTGTCTACATAAATTATTTATTTTAAATATTTAACATTGAGTGATATTTGTTTTTATGAAACACAAAAATGATAATATGATAGATGTCTGAACAAGAGTCCCAAAACCGTTGTTTCAGCCACACGAATATGACATGCTTAATTATCAACCCTCAAGTTTTTTTGTTATGCACATGGAAAGAATGTCAGAGAAGACTCTTGTAACACCTTGGAAAGACTGATTCGAGTCAGTTGTTGTCCTCGTGTAACAACAAATCTTGTATGACTAATGACAAATCTAACTATGACAAATCTAACTGTGACACATACATATATCTACTAACGTCAGGACTAGTGTCTGTAAAAGCCCTTATCTTGCTTTGGTTTCTCTGAAGCTAAAAAAGGGAAAACAACTTGTTTTGCTTACATGTATGTTAAACTTTGTTAGGCAAACACATGGATCCCCGCGGCGCGCATAGCCCCTTTAGGCTACATGCGCCAACGAACCCAAACAAACAACCAACCGACCATAGAAAACATGGAGGTCATCAGTTGCCGATGTTTTTGACCGTACATACTTCATGAAGATTCGGGGGCAGATTTGTGTATTGTGTTGACGCTTGCATCTACCGCAAGTGTAGTTATAAATACAAAAGAGTGATACAGTGTGATTTTTGTCCCTCAGAGAGTTTTCCCCCTTCTTTAAAATTTATTTTGCGTTCCATATAGACAGTTAAAACATGGATAAAATAAGCATAATTCCGAGCTATTTAAAACGGATCTTGGTTTCGGAGATGACGAGGGAGACGAATCCCACATGGAATGTAGTTCGGATAGTGTTTGCTGGAATCATCTCGGAACATCACTCGACTATTTTCGTTTCGGTGCATATATCTCGGGGTTGAATGAAGCAATAACAATACACGTAAACGTGTATTCAAACAAAATAGAATAACAAAACCAGCATGCTTCGTTGTACAAATCATACTTGAATAAAACACACCTCCGATTTTTACCTACGACATGTTGTAAATAGAAAAAAGTGCAATGTAATTGTAATTTAAACAAGATGTAGACGTGATGTCACCATCGAGTGCTGAAGCAAATTTTTCAAAACATATCTACCAGAGTTACCTCCCATTTCCAGAATGGTCATTTAACATCTTGAGAATATTTGTGAATATTATAGAAGGTTCGGACATGTGTAAGAATACACAAAAGATCTATACCCCCCGGAAATGGAACACCTTCTGCGCATGTTTGTATATATTTTCCATCTGTAAATGAAGTTGAATGGTGTCATTATGAACATATTACATTTAATTGATGCAATGAGTATTACTTACATTGTGGCCCGTTTTACAACACGATCTTTTTTCCCCAATTGTAATGGCATCCAGTATATATGGCATTGCGTCGTCTTGGTAATTCAAATTAAAGATCACTTTGTGGAACAATGCGTCGGGAGAACATACCATGTAAATTCTGATTTTAATCACTCTGTTTACCACAGGGCAGACTTCCGTACAGGTAAATCCAGGTCAATTTCAGGTATGTAGTATTTATCTTTGACATTTTCTGTTGGAGTGAGAGCTTAATTGACCCCCTCCATTGACATAACATTCAGATATAATTTACGAATAACTTCTTATAATGTTTTCTATCCTATAACACTGGTTGTGTATTAGTCCATGGTATTAAAATTTGAGACCGATTTAATCTAAAGTGAGGCAAATGAACACTGTTTATTACAGACACGTGAACTGCAGCGAGTAGGGACTTACATGTATCACTTGGTTGGCGCTTGTCAGCCTAAAAGGATTGGGGTGGATCCACCAGTCCTTGGGTGGGTGGGGTTGGGGGGGGGGGGCTAAGGGGTCGCACCGCTCACAGTGACCCGACTCTAGAAACAGTATAATGTTACCTGTTCTACCGATAGTGGAATTGAGACAGAGGCTCCATGCTTTTAATGTAGTTAAGTTGTCCTAAACAACCAAAATAAAAAAAATATGAGATTCCAGGGGAATTGACGTATATAACTACAGTGAAACTAAAACGTAGCTATGTTCGTTACAAAAATGTGTCTGTACATTTAAAACTTTGGAGCAATGTTTGCCTTTGCATACTGCCGTTCAAACTGTCTTTAAAAGTATTACCTCCACGGAAGCCTAGTCCACGCAGCAGGTTGAGATCTGGGATAACAAATAAACATTTGCTATCTGAAAATAATATTTTATGCAAAATCATGGAGTGCAATTAAATATGTCTTAAATGTATAAAATGTAAAACAAAAACAACCGAAGATTGGGGAAATTAGTGTGCTACCTTTTCTGCCAATTTAACAGGAGGGTCAATGGTTTAATAGTAAGTAGCCATACACCCACCGCTTACCTATTTTAGACAGACAGAAGAGCGTATATGGAATAAACTATCCAGTGTGTCTAAACCTTGTTCGTTTGGTCGTGCATGGGTTTCAAATGTGATGTCGGATGGTAGATGACCCGTATGGATCGTTTATACCAAATATGCATTCCTGTCGTATAGGTTTTCCGGGAACATACCGAATCATGTCCTGTACGTATATGTGTGTATTTGTTTCGGTAACAAATTCTGGTTCTGGTTTTTAAAAAAAACTTCACTTTTGATATCTACAGGACTTTCATACCTGAGCAAACTGTGTACGAACAACAGCGTTTCGATTAATGAAGACCTACCCGATTTCAGTGCAATTAAAATTGCCTCTCGTACACTTGGGCATTGGTAAGTACATAATTTCAATATGTATCACGTGTTCGATGCATCATTTATAGTTGGACGTGGATGAATATTGTTAACATCCTTTCAGCGACATGACGACATCTTATCTGTGAAATCCCCCCCCCCCAAGTGACAGAATTGGGTGGTGGTGGGGGGGGGCCACCACCACCCAATTCTGTCACTTGTAAAAAAAATTTGAAGATGGGATTCACATTGGTAACTGGCTATATTTCCTCTATAAGTCTGCATGACTAGCCAATTAATCTCAGACTTGCTTGCACGTGAATAAGCACGTGTATGTATTTTTAGAATCCCGTTTATCAAATTATGAAGACTGAGAGAATTAGACACGTGAAGTGAACGTCGATAGGATACAGTACATACAGCCTGACTATTCCTAGTATGTTTAATATTTCCATTGGTGGCGACTAAAATTCTACATCAATATCAACCTTGGTTAAATGAAATCAGTTCGACCGTCCAGGAAACAGGATGTTTTGATGTTTTTTCCGTTCTCAAATAGAAATAATGCATTCTGCTTTTCCTCAGTACCTTTTCGTCTAATAAGGTGCTGACGTTCAATTTAATTTTACATTTACGCTGTCTGTAGTTATACACGTCACACGTTATTTTACATCATTGACAAAAGATTACCTTGGTAATTCTTAAAGAAGGTTTGAATTGATTAAGTGATAAGGTAAGGTTAAGGACACTTTTGTTGTTATTTTTTATCTTCGTTAGAGCATTCGGATGGAATCACTCCTACATACTTTTTTTCCTGGTTCAATTTGGAACCATTTCGGTTTTAATTGTATGCCGACTCTATTCCCAACCCACTTTTTCGGAAAAGTCGGAAGAAAATTTACAACCATAAACGATAGACGTTTTGCGTGGATATATTCTTTGTGCGATGTCAAACGTCATCTTTGATGTTAATGACGTTAATGCTTATCTTGAGCGTTGGACGCAATATGAAGTTTGACGTCGGGCTGCGAATATGGCTGCATAAAAAGCAGTAGCCAATCCCTAGGTTTCTTGTACTAAAACAATCAGTACTGTCATAATTTTGACATGTCTTTTCGTTTGTTCGTTGCTTAATTGTTCAAGAACATTTTGAAGGGGTTATCATCCGTTTCATTACCATTTCTGATGGTGGACCTGTAAGTAGAGGAATAGGTCAGAGCAACGAAGAGTGACGAACGACAACTCTGGCACAAGAGAGAGATGCTTCGCTTGTACACAGCTTAGTACAGGGAACTTATTTTATTTTTATATATTAATATGTTCAATGTTGTTAAAGAAATATTTGCTTTTCTCGACCACTAGCATATTTATAGTTATAAATGTAAGGTTTTTTCGGCACTATTCGATTATATTTTAAATTCGCCATTTGTATTTTAAAACAGTGCAAACGAATGTCAATCCTGACCACTTTTGAAACTGTCTAAATATAATGTTTACAGCCTAGGCGCTAATGATGATGGAACCGACAACACGTGCAACCCTGGAGATAATTTTATCATGTCACCATCGACATCGACACAGGCGGTTTCTCTGTCCAATTCTTGGTTGTTTTCTTCGTGCTCTGTTGAATATTTCCAAAGATATATGGCCCAATTAGATGCGTAAGTAATTTATACAGATATTAAGTAGCATTTAGAAAAAAGAAACTTCGCTCCATATCCAATCGAGCTGACATGTCTAATTGACCTAAAAGATTTTGGAAAAGTATGACAGTCATAAGTGATTAATCTGTATGAGATATACATGTTAACAATAAATCACACGTCCAAGTAACAAACAGACAAAACAGAAAACTGAAGTAATTTACACTGCTATGTCTTTGGTTTGTCCTTTTTGCAGAACTGGAGCGAATTGTCTTTTGAAAGACAGTGCTGAAGTGGCTAATACACTGCCTAATTTGCCAGCAGGTCAATTCTATAGTATTGAAGATCAGTGCAGTGCTGGTATGGGGAGTAGCGACTCCTATTTTTGTCGGGTAAGATGATAAGAGCAATTATTGCATTTTGTCACTTATATTTCTTCATTCAAATTGTTACATTTCAATCTGTTTAACTAAAGAACACATTTGGTTTATCTGTATGTTCAACACTTTCTGCCATATTTCCGATGATTGAACATCGAAAGAAAGGTTCTGAACAGGCTTGATATCACTCTTTTATATACGGGACCTGCCCTGTCCTGTCCATTTCAATGTTTTAATCTAATCATTCATTCTCATCAAATTTATTTTTTATTTTGTTTTATTTTATACTATTTTATTATCTATTTATTTATATTTTCGTTCGTTCGTTTCTTCGTTCTTCTTGATAGATTGATTGGTTTGTGTCTTTCTCTGCTTGTTTGTTCGCTAGCTTGCTTGTCTGTCTTGCCGACACAGGCACCATATCACAAACAGTGTGCCTGAGATACAAAACAAGAGGAATATGGAAAGAAAAATGGATGTAGCGTGATTTATTCATTCACTATATACAGGGGTTTATACTTGATAGGCTGTCTATTGTTCGTGTTGTCTATGATCTTTACGTAAGACGCCTCTAATTAATGAGATCATATTTCGATAAACATGACGCCTATGTTACAGGGACTTTACAATGGAAGTTATGAAGGTGTTTGTTCGGGAGCATACTGTTCCATCCCTGGAACAACGTTTTGTAGACAGATAAGGCCTGGCCGTGGAACATCGTGTGGAGCATCTCAGGTATCACAACAGATTCATTAACATTGTACATCCCAATGCTTGTTTAGTTTTTAACGTCTCAACAAAGGGAATGTCTTTGGATTTGATGACTTTGAATTGCCTTTATTTGATGTGGATACAGGAAAGAATCGTGACACAAGTCCTATCGCAATTTCAACACTTACCAGAAAAGTGTCGCGGGGTCTGAGGTACCTTGAGGTGCCGTCCAATCGTCACGTCAATTATGCTGCTAAACCACTGTCAATTAAAGCTGACCCAAATTGACAAAAGCTTTAAGCCAAAAGCAGCAACTAAAATAACTTTGTCAACAAAAGTGATAGCTTATATACAAGATGACCAATGCATATGTATGGTATATTGGTATTTCTTTTGATCACAGTGACAGTCTAACTTTTTGAAAAAAATAATTTTCTTCAATCTGTGTTTATATCAGTTTCGTTTTTTGAACTTGTGTAAAATATCTGTGTTTCAGTGGTGTATCAATGGAACTTGTACCCGTGACGAAAATGCTCCTGGATTACCACTGGTTTCTGGTAAAGATTAGTGTTAAGCAGCTATATCTTACCTATTCGTTTAACCCCACAGTTTGTTTCTTCGTTATTTATGCAATAATTATTCTGCCGCATCATTGAAAGTGATAGTACATGTATAATGTAAGATAAGTAGCTTAACAAATGTAAATAATATAAAGAAAGAGACGATCAAATAGAAACCATGACGCGGAACCAACGAAAGAAGTTGATAGATGGAGAAATGACCATAGCAGTACATTCCGATTGTAATTCAGTAATTGGCTCTAAACAAAAAACTTGAAGATTACAAATGGATTATTTGAGAAAAACATATACTGAGTTGACGGCAAAATAGTTTTTTAATTGGTCAGATCACGTATTTCCTTTGGTGAGGACTCGACACTCGTTACCTCTGAAACAAAGTGTAACGATAAAACTGAGCATTGCATCTACAGCTAGTCGCTATGATTATATTAATATGCTTTATGTAGCCAGGTTTGAACAAACTAAAGATAGATAGAGGTTTTAAATAATATATCGTTGGATTTAATAACTTGTTGTCTCACACTAGCCCTTAAACGTCCATAACAATTTTATATTTATATGTAGAAATACAGAACCTAAAGCCAACAGTTGGTATGTGTAATTTAGTTTTCGAATGATTCTTCAGACAGTTTAAAATAAAAGCTCAACAAAGTTTACCTCGCATTTAGACTGAGTCATATGTGTACCGTCCAGTCGAATCCCTGCAGGGACAACAAAAATGTGTTTGCTCTCCAATAATAATATATTAGTGCTAAAATTAACTTACTTTTCTGCAGACCGTTGTGCCTTAGGCGATCAGCCTGGAGAAATCGCCTTTGGATTAACATGTGCTGATGTCGCTAGAGAACATAGTGGTCGATGTTATCAGGAATACTTTCGTCTCCGATGCTGCAGTACATGTAGGGCTCTTGAACGATCAAATCCTGGTTAGTATTCTGGTCTCTGGATGTAGCCTTTTCCATTTATGCTCAAGTAAACATCCTTTAGGTTTATACTACGTTTCTATCTTATTCCTGATACTGTTTGTCAAGTATCATACCTAAGAACGATATCTGGAATGAGATCTCTAGAAACGTAGTATCCAATAAATAAAGAAGTTGTTATCCATACCAAGTCTTTCCATGTTATACCTCCAAAACTAACGAAATATCTTTTAAAGTGTACGTTTAAATATTGTTCATACGGTCACCTGCGATAAGCAATTATATGTTCTTAACTATATTTAATGTTTTTTTTATCCGATAACCTGCAAAACTAATCAAATATCTTCTAAACTGTGTTTAAAGAATGTATATAGGTTGACCTACAAAACTAACCAAGTATGTTCCAAACTATGTTTTCCAGAGTGTTTATACGGTGATCGCAGTACAGATTGTGATGTGAATGCCTGCAAAACCTACACAGGGGACAGCCGGAGGCGTCTTTGTTGTGCGACTTGTAGAGCACCTAGAGTGAAGAGACAATGTAAGCTGATACATGTTTATTAGGGTATAATAAAACATTTTATGTTAATTAGACTGACGTGAATAAAAGTCAGCAAAATGTACTAGCTGCAAACCAACCAATTAAGCTGCATTCATCCACTACAACATTAGAAAAGATAGAAACGAACACAGACAAATTTGAAATGTGATAAGCGCTGAAACAAAATCGTTATTAAATGGAAATATTAGGTTAAAAATGATCATCCACGTCTCAGATTATGTCCTTCAGCTTTGTTAACTCTTTGGTTATAAAGGTCTTTGAGTATACCGAAGATGATATTTGGTGTTCATCTTAGCCGACTCTGGAGCCTCTGTGGCCAAAATTGGACACGCTTTCTGTGCTTAACCGAGCACAAATCCTGTGTTAGGTGCGGACCTTGCTCAAGTTCTTATTTAACGGATTGCAAAGTTGTTGTAAGGATAAGATGGTAGCAAATGACGTTTTATATACCCTTTTTATGATTTTGAAAAGAAAATATTCAACAGTCCTAGTAGCAATGAAAAACAAAATGCACTCCAGACAGCCGACAAATTCAGAGCAGTGCTCTGCCAACAGAACTGGCAAAAAATGCTGAAGCATTTGTCTCATCTATTAGAATATACCCTAGCAATAACCTGACAGTGTGTAATTAAATGCTAGAACAACTGCTTTTTACGCCTATTAATCCCTGTCCCATATAGTCTGTTATCCTGTAATTCCATTTCAAGAAGCGGTACCAGTCTCATTAACACTTGTGTATGATATTCTGTCAGATTTTTGTTTCTGTTGGTTTCTTTTAACTGCCGGATTGTCCATTTTTGTGTTAATTAAAG
Organism: Mopalia kennerleyi; assembly: GCA_034783855.1. NCBI lineage: Eukaryota > Metazoa > Mollusca > Polyplacophora > Chitonida > Mopaliidae > Mopalia > Mopalia kennerleyi. Next base: position 3,220 of record JAVFBX010184869.1, on the reverse strand, counting down.
GTACAATTTGAACTGTTTTTATATTCGTTGGAATCGTCAGTTTAGATCGATTCTCATTTGAAAAACATCTCCTTACTCGTCAATTGCATACCCCGGAATGTTCAGCTTAATTATAAACCATCGGTTAAATAGACGTTAAAATACTATTTAATCTGAATTAGAGAAAGAAGTTCTGTATTTGAAGTGCAAAAGCTGACAACCAAACACGAAGTTAAATTCCTTCGCTTACAAGATGTTTTAAACATGTTTGCATTGCAGCTTGCACCAATAGCCCATTCCTGCCTTGGATTAATGATATTTCTGCAGATGGAAAATGTGATATAAGCCAGGAACTGTGCACAACTCCACTTGTAACCCTAATCCCAATTTCTAATTTGGTTACCGGCATTACACCTGTGTGTCAATTTAGAGAAGTACAGGTATGTTACTCTGATAACATCATAAACTTATACGGCTGTATCAAATTTATCAAACTTGTCAACAAATTTATTTTATTAATAGATACTGTTATTGCATTAAATAAATGACATTTTTGTTATTAGATTGACTCGCAAGGCCCCCGTATACCAATTAACACGGTCACTATGGACGGTACCATGAACAGTTGTACAGAATTGGAATGTCCGGTTCCAGGCAATGCAATCCCCGTTCATGGAGCACAGGTTGTGGCTGCTTGGTTGGTCTCTGTTTCTAAGGATGGAACCTCGTTTGGCAATGAAAAGCTGTATATAGCATCAGATGAAACCTGCATGACGTGCGAAACTTCACCACTTATTACGTGCACACTACAGGTAAAGCAATGAGCCCATTACATGTTATGCACAGTGTATCTGAGACTTATACCGAACAACAAAACGAAGGTAGGAAGATATTAACCAACTTTATATTTTTCCAGGTGAACAAAATCCGTGACTTTCTTCGCAAAACTTCACACCTCCCAGTTGTACGATTGGTAATCGTTGAATAACATATGAAAGTATGGGGAAAATATAACTTCGGGAATAGCACTCTGGAATTAGACACAGTCAAAATTACTTTGGCTATATGATGTGTAGAACAATTCGGTAAACAGCTCACATCATTGCATAGTTTACATATCCCAATTCACTGGGTGCATTATTGCTTATATGTAAGCGCTAAACCGCATTTAATTTTTATTTGCAGGGTGGATATTGTTTTATCGAAGGAAAATGTATTGCGAATCTTCAGGTGAATCCATTAGACCAGTGTGAACAATGCGATGCGTCCAAATCGGTAGATGGGTGGTCGATAACAGGTAATTATTTGGTTATTGATCTAAGTTAAACATGCGAACCCGGTTATCATTACTCCAAATTGATTCATGTACTTG
>JAVFBX010184858.1:0-14058 GCA_034783855.1 Mopalia kennerleyi | reverse complement strand
CCAACAACGAGTGAAACAGAAAAAACATACATTTATTCTTATTCAATATATTTATTGCAGTATACATCATTTTATTTTTCCCGACGAAGCAGACAGAGTAATGCTCAGAATCGGTCGCAATTGTAGAGACCATAAAACAAATGTAGTTTCGCTGATTTATTCTTCGCTAGAAAATAGCAAATGCTTTGCGAAACACAGAGGGTAGATTTGCTTCTGATCAGATTGTACTTTTTGAACCAATTTATTGTCGCTAAATACAGGCTGTGAGGGAGAAGTCTGAGGTCTTGGCTGCTTTTATTTCACGTATCTACAAAGGAGTTCCACTCACCTTTTAATTTCACATAAGTGAAATTTATGATTTCCACATTTGTTGAATTAAGGAGTATTTTACATATGTCGGATTCTTTTTCACATATGTTGAATTCTTTTTCACATAAGTGAAATACTTTTCAACATATGTAAAATAAAGTCATTTTTTTTACATATTTGAAAAGAATTCTCCATATGTGGAATAAAGGTAGAAGTGATAAAATGGCTTGCAGTTTCTATGTTATTGTACCCACGTACCATCAAAATGTCAAATTACTACTAAAGGTCTTGTTGGACAATTTGCTGAATTATCACGAAACAATTTTAAAAACATATTATGACTAGGAATGTACAAATGTGGCTAAACGTGGTGTAAAACCAGTCAAATAATAGTTTGTAAAATGAATTGCCAAAAAGGGAGCACTTTTCGTTTCTTTCAAAGTTTGTGGTAACTAGTACAGTCGAATTTCTGCACCATGTACAATAACTTGATGTTTAGAGTTTTGCTAAGAACGATCTCAGCAGAATATCTCCTCCTGCTAGGGGGACTTCCGGTCGAGAGCCGTCTCAAGAAGACGTGTTTTCAGCTGTCTAGAAAATTCGGATTATATCCGTCTGTATAGTGGTCATCAAGCGGGTTTGTCTCATAATTTAGTGTAAATATGTTTCGTACGATATATCTACACACATAATCTTTGCTATTTTCTCATATTTGTTTGTCTTGTTGATTGTAAAACTTGTAAAAAAAAAAGTTGTTGTTGTTGTTGTGTTTTCGTCACGTTGTGGTGTCGCTTGGGTGGCGTTCGGGTATGGCTGGTGGGTTACCCTGACAGCTTATCCGGTCGATTCCCATTGTTTATAGTGTGAATAGGTCTGTATATATTAATTTGAATAATATTGTTAGTTAGTCATTAGTTCTTTTGTAATTGCACGGTGAGACTCCGCACTCTATGTTCTAGGGCTCCTGTCGTCTACCCCCTTGCTCTGAGTCGCCCCAGAGTATTCCCGTGAACTAACTGTCGTGTCTTAACATCACTGTCCAGTGCACCTTGTAGTTGCTAGTTTAAATATAGTCTGGGTTGTATAACCTAGTAATAAGTCTTTCAGCATGGAAGGCAATGAGGAAGAAGGAGATATGGAGTTCGAGCTCCCAGCTGCTATTCGTGGGAAGCGAACCCGTGATAGGTCGGAGAGCAGTGACAGAGACCAAGGGAAAAAGACACGGGCTTCGGGAAGTCAGGAGGCCAAGGTAAAGTGTTTTGATGTCATAATGGCAGCAGTAGGCCAGTTCCCAGTTAGTCAACTAAACCCAATCAAATTTGGCGAGGCCCTTCATAAATGTATCGGTACAGTTAAAGTCGTCAAAAAACTCCCTTCTAAAGATTTGATAATAACCTGTAACAGTCAAACACAAGTCAAGAAATTGATCAATGTTACAGAGATTATGGGTAAAGCGGTTGTCTGCAGAGTCTATAATAAATCCAACTGTAGGGGAATTATATTTGGAGTTAGTGATAATATAAGTGAACATGAAGTTTTGTCAAGTTTAAAGAAAATTAAATGTTACAGAGTACAAAGAGTCCTGGGGAAAGATAGCGCTCCGTCTAGCCGCATGATTCTGTACTTTGAATGTGATAACCTGCCGGCAGAGGTTACTCTGGGATATGAATTGTTTGTAGTCAAGTCGTATATACCTCCTGTTGTGCGCTGTTATCGATGCCAGCGGTTAAATCATGTAGCCTCCCAATGTAGAGGTAAGCTCAGATGTCCTCGCTGTAGTGGGGAGCATTCTTATGAAGACTGCCCAAATAAAGCCTCCCCAAAATGTGCAAACTGCGGTGGTAGTCATAGCGCTGCATATGGTGGGTGCCCTGTTCAAAAGGAAGCAAGTAAGGCCCAGTATGTAAGGTATGCAGAAAAGGTGTCGTTTGCTGAGGCCTTGAAGAGTGTTCGAGCTTCTTCAGTCGAGACTCAGCAGTTTAATTGCTCACAAGACCCAGCATTTGTTTATTCACAGGCTAGCGAGTCTTCGCAGCTCCCTCAGGTTAGACCTCCAGGCCGACAGGCAGTAGGAGCGTCAGTCAGGTCAATTTCTGTGCAGACAGAGTCAGAGTCGGGCGTTCAGACAGATGTCTGTTCTCCCGTGTCATTGTCCAGTGTTGTGGCTCTTTTCACTGAAGTCTTGGCCCACTGTGTTAAAATATCTAAAAGATCCGAGGTAATAGATTTTATTTGCGACCGGGCGAAATGTCACCTAGGTGAGGACGCTGTGGATTGTGGTGAGATTACCTCAATAATAATGCAGAGAAATAATACCGGTAAATAATGGATCATAAATCTGTATTATTCAATTTAGTGGTCATTTTTGTGCTATCAATGGCCTTTACTCTTCTTCACCATAACATTCAGTCGCTCTATGCGCATGGCCAAGAATTTAAATTGTTTCTGTCTAATTTAAGGAGATTACCTGATATTGTTTGTTTACAAGAAACTTTCTTAAAACCAAAGTATGATTTCTCACTCCCAGGTTATACAGTATTACGGTGTGACCGAGCTGAAGGCAGTAGAGGTGGCCTGGCCACACTAGTTAAAACCGGTATCTCCTATTCTGAGGTAAAGTTACCTACATTCAAATCCATAGAATGCCAATGTGTTCAGATCTTAAGTACACATCGAAAAGCAATCACTGTAATAAACCTTTATAACCCCTGTAATAAAATAGACAAAAGTGACCTGAAATCTCTGTTAAATGCTATCTCTGGATCAATAATTGTATGTGGGGATTTTAACTCCCACCATTCCCTTTGGGGCAGTGAAAATGATGATTATAATGGGATTCTTATATGTGATATATTAAATGAATATAACATGGTAGCTCTTAATAATGGTGTGGGAACCCGTTTAGATATTCGTTCAGGCAAATGTTCGTCTATTGATTTAACATTATGTTCATGTGACTTATCTCTGTCCGCTAATTGGTCAGTCGACCACACGTCTTCTTGCGGGAGCGATCATTATCCGGTCACTGTAATGTTTGATTTTGTTCCACATGTCAATGACACAACATTCCCACAAAGATGGAAGGTAAATAAAGCTGATTGGTACAAATATGCTGAGGCTTGCAAGTTAAAGGTCTCGGAAGATTTATATAATGAAAATGTAGATGTTTTTAATGCAAACTTTGTTGAAGCGATAAGCTTAGCAGCGAGCAGTGCGATTCCTCGTACATCAGGTAAACCATGTCACAAACCGCCTGTTCCGTGGTGGAATGAGGACTGTTCCAATGCAGTTAAAGAGAGAAAGTTTACAAAGAACAGAGCCCAGCGGACTAGGTTGTATCAACATGTAATAATATACAAACAGTGTAAGGCTAAAGCTCAGCGGATAATAAAGAGAGCTCAGAAAAAGCATTGGCGAGAGTTTTGCTCATCAATTAATAGAAATACTCCCTTAAAATCAGTGTGGAATAAAGTTCGGGCTGTTAGCGGAAAAGGTAAAATCGGAAATATGCCAACAATGGTTGCTGATGACAAGAGTTTTGTTACGAATTCTGAAAAATGTAATGTCGTTGCAGACCATTTTGCTCATGTTTCCAGTTCACGTAACTACAGTCCGGATTTTGTTCCCCACAAAGACAATATGGAGAAATTACACAATTTTAATAACATTGCTTTTGACGAGTCTCCTATTAATGAGGATTTTTCTCTGTTCGAGTTAAAACAGGCACTTCATGGAACTAAAGATTCTTCCCCTGGTAGAGACGGTATAGCATACGCTATGATCAACCACCTACCAGAACAATGCCTAAATACACTGTTGTTATTATATAACTCTATCTGGGCTCAGATGCGTCTTCCCCTCTGCTGGAAACAGGCAGTGGTTGTACCAATAATCAAACCTGGTAAGAATCCGTCATTTCCCACTTCATACAGACCGATAGCTCTAACGTCAGTGTTATGTAAATTAATGGAGAAAATGATAAATAGTAGGCTCACTTGGTTTTTAAATAAAAATAATATACTTACTCCTGTACAGAGCGGATTCAGAAAGAATCGATCTACCACTGACCATATAATTACCATGGAAAACACAATTAGAAGATCTTTGAAAAATAAAGAGTATGTATTAGCCGTATTCTTGGATATAGAGAAAGCATACGATATGATGTGGAGATGCGGCCTATTGATGAGAATGAAAAGTATGGGGATAGGTGGAAAGATGCTTGGGTGGGTGAGGGATTTTCTCTCAGAGAGATCAATAAGAGTCAGAATTGGGACAGATATGTCTGACCCTAGGGTCATTGAAAACGGTACGCCTCAGGGCAGTGTGTTATCACCGACATTGTTCAATCTATCAATCAACGATCTCCCTTTATCGATTAACAACAAAATTAACTGTTCTCTCTACGCAGACGATAAAGCTATTTGGGTCTGTTCTAATAATTTACATGCAGCCAGAAAGCATATACAAGAGGCTCTAAATGATATAATTAGATGGAGTAAACTCTGGGGTTTTAAGTTTTCCCGAGCAAAAACTGAGGCTGTAATGTTTACAAAACGTAGGCCTAACTTTTTACCATGTTTGTTTCTAAACGGCTATCTGATTAAAATTTCTCAATCATTTCGTTACCTGGGTGTGATCTTAGATAAGAGGCTAACATGGAGTGAGCATATCCACTCGGTCGTATCTAAATGCCAAAAGGCATTAAATCTAATGCGCTCAATCTCTGGAAAGGCATGGGGTGCTGACAGAACATGTATGTTGTTACTGTACAGGGCATTGATAAGATCCCGCCTTGACTACTGCTGTGAAGCCTATGATTCAGCTTCTGCAACTCTAAAAGCTAAGTTAAATTCAGTGCAATGTGCAGCTCTGCGACTGTGCACAGGGACGTTGAGAACAACTCCACTTACAGTGTTACAAGTATTATGCAATGAGTGGCCATTGCATATCAGGCGCCAACTTAGGGTTCTGAAGTTTGCCCTTAGGTTAAAGTCCGCTGTCGGTAACTCTGCCTCTGATGTTTTCCTGACCTCTGAGTATGATGAACTTTATACAGATAAATGTATTCATCCAAAAGCCTTCAAATATAGAGCGGAGGATATATTGCATAGTTCGGTTGCTCCAGATTTATCTCCCCTTTTGCCCTCTGTATGTAATATACCACCATGGCACATGGAGATGCCACACGTGTCATTCAACCTTCATCATCTAGTTAAAAAGTCTGATCCCCCTAACTTAATAAGATTATGTTCACTAGATGTCATTAAAACCAATTGGTCATCGTATTTACATATTTACACTGATGCCTCTAAGTGCCCAGATACCAGTAAAGTAGGGGCGGCCTTTTGCTGTCCAGAGTTTAATGTGTCAAAGTCAATCCGGCTTCAGGATGGCGTATCTGTGTTCAATGCAGAACTTATGGCTATTCTATATGCTTTGAGATTTTTATGTGAATTTAAGCCCACAGTGTCTGTTATATTTAGCGACTCTCTAAGTGCGCTACAAGCTATTAAATTGTTTTCTCACGAAAAGACCACTCCTGTGATAAGTGAAATTCTGTATTTATGTACTGTTTTAAAATATGATGGCACCACTGTATGTTTTGAATGGGTGCCTAGTCACGTGGGTATTGAGGGGAATGAACTAGCCGACAGCAAGGCTAAATCAGCTCTACAAATTACACATATGTCTAATGAACTTTCTCTCTCTGTTACAGAAGTAGTTAGTAACCTCAAGTCTCATTTTATTTCTTTGTGGCAGAGTGAGTGGGACTCGGCGTCTACTGGCAGATTTTTTTATCAATTTTATCCTCTGGTTTCCTCTTCTTTTTTTTCACTTTCATCGAGGAGAGCAGAAGTTTTAATATGTCAACTGTTGTCTGGTCATATTCCCTTAAATTTTTACCTGAAACGTTTTAATCTACATGAATCAGGCCTTTCCGACACCTGTTTAGTTAAGGACTCCATTCCTCATTTTTTTTTTTCATTGCTCATCGTACGCTAACCAACGCCTATCGTGTTACTCTGATCTTAACAGCATGGGTATTTTTAATCCATCCCTTTAATCTCTTTTTAAACCAAGCAGGTCAGGTAACAAGGTACTCCAATTCACTGCTAAATTCATAATGGAATGTCGTAAGTTTCAATTGTCTGTATACCCATCACTGGGTTGTACTTTATGGTTTTGTGTGTGACTTTAATGTTATATCTGCTTAAATCTGTTATTGTTTGTCGACCTATCCAGTGACTAAAGAACTCAGTAGTTATCCTGATTACCATTGTACTTGTTTAATAATCCAGTCTACGCCAACATCATGTCTCTCTATGTGCTCTAACACCTCTGTCATAATTTAATCAGACAGCCACTTGACGTGAACTAATAATATTAGGAGTCAATATCATATATAATCTGAGAAAAACCGCTTAGTTATGGCGCAAATCATTCTACTGAATGGAATCGCCAAAATTTAAAATATGTATGTATGTAACTTAACCGAAAAAGACTCGACTAGCTTTTTACTTCTTGAGTTTATTAAGTAGATACCCCTTTGAATTGTTTTTGTCATCAATAGAGGTTACAGGCCATTAAATGTAATTCATCATGCGGAATAAACTCTTACATCTTTTGGAGATTTTGTGGACGTTTTCTTCTTCATGGGCTGTGCCAACTTCTTCAGCAATTGGCATGGCATGAACATACATGACAACCACCACAAGAAGTCCTATGGTGACTAAGTTATTCATTGTCAGAGATCTGTGGATTGATAAACAAAATAAATAATTAAAATCATAACTGAAATATTAACGGACAGGATACCTATTCGCTCTGACATTATATCAGAATAGTTATGATTAGACATGAGATGTGGGTTTTTTTTGCTAATTGCTGTCGACATTTACATATATTTCTTTTCGTTACGATATTATAATAAAACCCCGTGTACAGACCCCTGAAAACGAGTTACTTCATCTCCATGTTTTACCTGTTGTATATTTTATTTTTGCATCTAGTTCGTTTGTTACCTGTCGAAATCACAATTATGTTTTCTATATATTGAATGTAGGTTTTCATTAATTCCCTCCGACCTTTCTTCATTCGTATATTTCCGGCATGAAAACCGAGGCTTCGCGAAGTATGTAACGTCACGATTGATTGAAGTTACTTTCTTCCCATTGTTTAAATTGAGGAAAAAGGGCTTGTGACCATTCCGCATGTACATAGTCATGCTGTCTCACGTTCTATATATATAATGTATAAATCCTTGGACAATTAACCAGGAACATACATTTGACTGTATTCCTATTTTTCTCTCAGAAGAATGGAAAGGCACTATTACAACCATGTGTTAATATTAATGTATAGAATTGTGACAGGTGTTATTAAGTAAGCCACGTTTGGAGACAGTCTCCTGTCTGTTTATAGCGGAACAAATGTCCTATACATTTTGATGGACCGAAACGAGTATACTAGTATCCCATTTATAGCTATTGTCACTTTGCGATAGCGCAGGCGATACAAGGGACGTAACTCATTACAGTTAAAGCCTAAGTTTGTTCGTTAGGTGGTAAGAGGACAGCTATCAGTGAGGACTGAGATCGCTGAAGCTATCATCTGATTATTTTCTCTTTTCTCATTTATCATCTCATTTAATCAGCAATTAGAACAACAAACAACACGATTTACCCAAATTTAGAAGTTAATGGCTTGGGACAAATACACCCCTAGGTCAATATATACTTGATTATCGTCGCTACGTCATTCCTAATCCACGTCATCCAGACACCCCCATTGTCTCAACATGCGAGAGTGTGCTACATTCATCAGAATATTCATCATTCAACTGACCAAGGATTGGATTTCGATCTAGGCAATCAACTGTCTTTTGTTACATTACAAATAATATATTTGACGTCTGTCTATAAGAATTTAAGAGAACTAATCTGGGCTTATTTTTTTAGAGAAGAATATTACCATATAATGCGTAAAATCCAACTTACGTGTTTAAAGCTTGTGTAAGGTTCAGGTAGCTGGGTATATCAATGGAAAAGCGTCTCTTCAACAGATGAGGTTACCCTGTGGTTGTGATTTAACTTTTACTGCAATCAGCTCCTCTTATATAGGAATATATTGGCCACAAATAACCACACACAGTATCTTCCTTGCCGATAACATTCATTGTAAAAAAGAGAAGATTAGCCCATTATTTTTGGTATTTTCTTTGTTTGACCGTATAATATTTACAATAGGCACAACATTGGGGTTCACTTGGAAAAATATAATTAGAAGAAGAAAGAATAAAAACGCGCAATTAGCACCACGGTCATTTAATAATAAAATCAATATAATACTGCAAGGGTTACAAAGGTGTGTCAAGTTGACACCTACCTCAGACGCCTTGAAACCACACAGCAAAACGTCAAACAAAGCAAATAGAGACGCCAAGGTTTGGAAAAAAAACTACACGTGATTAAAATATCACACATATCTAGGTTTATTTTATTCTTATACATCCCAAATCTGATAAATATCTTATAATTACTATGATTAAATATGCACTGGAGATAAAACAGCAACAGTCAGGTAAACTTGAATGGGTTTGACATATGCCAAATGAATCAGTGACAGTCGCATTGACATAGTAAATACTCGTTATAATTAACTGCCCCCATTAGATTGAATACTACTACTAATGATAATAATAATTCTACTAATAATAATAATAATTCTTTTTTTCAGGCTCTGGTGGGATTTTTGAGTCCGTTGACTCAAACATGATATAGTGTCAGGTATAGCAAGTTATTCCAGGGATTCCCAATGATCTTCGTAATAGTTCAAATGAGATTAACAGTGCATTTTTGTTATACCCTCCCCCCCCCCCAACGAAGTTGTGTGTGTGGGAGGGGGGGGGGTATACTGGATTCACCGTGTCCGTCCGTCCGTCGCCCGTCCGTCCGTATCTGTTCCGGGCTATATCTTCTTAACTTCTTTATGGATTTTGATAATACTTTACATTATTGTTACACATGTAATAAGGGTGTGTTGCAACCATCACTCATGGCTGTGACCCCAAGGTCAAGGTCATTTACCTCTAAAAATAGTCCGTCGTCAGCAGTATCAGTTCCGGGCTCTATTGTCAACTTCTTTAAGGATTTTGATAATATTATATGTTATTGTTACACATGTCATAAAGGTGTGTTGCAATCATCACTCATGTTCGTGACCCCAAGGTCAAGGTCATATATCTACGAAGATAGTCTATCATCCGCCAGTATCTGTTCCGGGCTATATCGTCTTAATGTCTTTAAGGATTTTGCTAATACTTTATGTAATTGTTACACATTTCATAAGGATGTGTCTCAACCATCACTCAAGGTCGCAACCCCAAGGTCAAGGTCATATATCTCCAGAAATAGTCTGCCGTCAGCAGTATCTGTTCCGGGCTCTATTGTCTTAACTTCTTTACGGATTTTTATAATATTTTATGTTATTGTTACACACATAATAAGGGTGTTTTGCAATCAGCACTCATGGTCGTGACCCCAAGGTCAAGGTCATATATCTCTGAAAATAGTCTGTCATCCGTCAGTATCTGTTCCGGGCTATAACGTCTTAACTTCTTTACGGATTCTGATAATACTTTATATTATTGTTACACACATAATAAGGGTGTGTCGCAAACATCACTCATGGCTGTGGCCCCAAGGTCAATGTCATTTACCTCTAAAAATATTCTGTCGTCAGCAGTATCTGTTCCGGGCTCTATTGTCTTAACTTCTTTACAGATTTTGATAATACTTTATGTTATTGTTACACATGTCATAAGGGTCTGTCGCAATCATCACTCATGGTCGTGACCCCAAGGTCAAGGTCATATATCTACGAAAATAGTCTATCATCCGCCAGTATCTGTTCCGGGCTATATCACTCATGGCCGTGACCCGAAGGTCAAGGTCACGTATTTCTGAGAATAGTCTGTCGTCCATCAGTATCTGAGATTTGTATGTTTCGGCTTTATCTTCTTAACTTCTTTACAGAGGGAGTCCGATGAGATCATTTTGGTTATATTGAGGGTGGTTTTTACAAGGTTTGCACATGGCTTTCCACCATATCATAGTGTTGTAGCACTTGTTTTAATTCGGCCTATGGACTTGTCCATGAAAGATAAGTGCGATGCTGTTTTTCGCTCGGACAAGGTAAATGGTCGCAGACCACAGGTTATTTAAAATTATCCGTAATGTTACCGTCTGGTTTTGTAACTCTCTTCCAAACATCCGCGGGCCGAATACCTGCGGCAGTTACCTCAATCTTTTCTGAGTTTACTCCGAAAGCCTGTCACTTCTTGATGTGGAAATTGTTCAGATACAGCGAAAGGGCGATCAGATGAGTCACCTAAGGGTAACTAATAATAACTCATCAGCCGACAGTCTCGCTTCATCAAAATTGATCTAATAAAGGAGTTTCTTCACTGCTTTATTATGTCAAGTGTACTGGACAAACTTAAGTTTATCTACTTAAGCTTTAATAACACACTGAGCATTAACACGGCTTGATCCAAATGCATCTTGTAAAAATCGAATAGGTTAACTGAAAAGTAGTGTTGTGCTGGGTCAGTTGGCCGTCCATTAGACTGTCAAAACTGTTGTGCTCACGGGTTCGAGGTTACCTTTCCATCAGAGGCGTATAACCGATTTATCTGATGACTGTTGAGATTTTTGGGGAGATTTGTTTGTCAGGTTTCTTTCCATTTTGTCACAAATAAACGTCAAATATAACTTAATGTCATATAAGTGAACTGTACCTGAGTACAATATAACTTAACCACTAATTACATTATTCGATTTGTATATTTTGCTCCAACAGCATAATAAACGAATTGTTCGTTCGAGAACCACATAAAAAATGTTTTGCAACTTGATAGGGCTATTAAATAATATCACATAAACAAAAAATTTAAAATAGTTAATGCAATTATAATGTGTGTTGTGTTTTTTGGTGTGTCAAAAAACAAACTAACATATTTAATTACTTTGCAAATATTGTAAAAATGAATTTCGTTTATGAGGCAAAACGTGTTTCTGTTGCCGACGTAATACCAGTGTGTTACACGCACTGGTATATAAATACAACAGATTTGTTGATTTACTTGTATCCTTATACACGTATATTTGACCAGCTCCCGCAAAAAACGGACTACGTGGCAAGTCATTGTTTTCGGTATTGAGCTGTCAAAGTTAAAAATGCCAAACCAGTGCGTATGAAATTTTTTGCCAAATACTATTGGTCCTGGCCAAACCTAATAAAATTGTAAAAGCTGAGATTTTCCTTCAACTATTCAATTTACCATGAACCTTTGTATGTATATCAAGTCAGTATTATGTATGAGAAACACCCTACCAATTGTATAACAACAATAACTTATGGAACTGTTATGTTAATGCTGTTCCAAGAGAGAGAAGCTGTGGCTTATCTTTAAATAAAAATAAATTGAAAAAACAAAAACAAATTGAATTATGTAATAGCAAGTGCTAACTGACTTGCGCACTCTATACTGCTCATTCGTTTATTTTATGTGAATAGTGAACTTGAATCGATTAAATTTCACCATGCTACAAGCTGGGTCAACCCAGTCTTTTGTACCGAACCCCTGCGCTATGGAACTGGGTCGACCTATTCTCGCAAGAGAACACTTTCACGTGACGGGACATAAACGTCTGCTTGACTGAAGACGTGTTTTCGACCAGTCACTGAATTTATCAAATGGTAAAACAATGAAGTTCATACCAGTTTGGTCTAGACACATTTGTGAACAGAATGTGGTCGTTCGTTTCAAGGGAGATAAGTACACTTATCTCTGTTGGCAACATCATTGACAGAGTTGTGTCCCTGGCTGTCTAAATGACGTAATTCAACTCTCTCATACCGTAACGGTTAACAAATGTAACCCAATGACATGTAGCGAATAAACTATCTGCTATTAATACTATGTTTAACTTGCTTACTCTTGTCTAAGAAACATTGTAAGTATTAATTTGTTATTTACAATTGTTTAATAGTTTAACAAGCAAGTTCACTCGGTCGTCCAACTCCAAGTGAGTTATTTAGGCTGCAATGGCTTCGCACGCAATGTCCACTTTTACCTAAAAAATGTGTTATTCATTACGAATACTTGCACGCTAAATCGCTTGGTTGTCACTGTGACTTATTGGCCGTTAGGATTTCCTTCACAAGCTTGCTTGGTTGTCACATGAAGTTATTGGCCGCCGTGATTTCCACACAACACGGCATTCGCCGACATGGTGCACTGCGCAAACTCGCCAAGTTGTCCGAAGGAGTTATGCGCCACAATCATTTACTACGCACGCTGGCTTCCAATACGTTATTTTGTTCCATAGCTTTGCATGCAATCATGTAATTACTGGCAAAGTATTTAAACAGGGATGTAGGTGTCCAGCCGGGTCACATATGGATATATAGTCACCGTGAACTCGTATAGTTGAATGTATGAATAATAAAGATGTGGTCTTATTCATCGAAACAATTGAAATTAAGTTGTTCTTGTTGGCTTATATAATTGTTGTTAAATAATAAGTCTAATAAATACAGACGAGCACAATTAATTAGTTGGTTATGTTTCATGTAGATTAAGTTTATTGGCTAAAATGGCTTATCTATTTTAACCTGAATCTATATATATACTTTGCATAAATGAAGAGAGGAAAATTTGCTTGCCTCTACTGGGATTCGATCCCAGGACATTTGGGTTACAGGACCAACACTCTATTGATGGAGCTTTATACAGATATACTATATAGTTGAAATCTTTCACAATAATCAAGTTCTTCTACATCATTAACCATAAAGGCTCTACATTGTCAATGACGGTCTTTGTCACTTCGAATTCGGTTTATTTTATGAAATTATATCTAATAATCTTTAGCATGCAAAAAGGCTAATTTTCACTAGCCAAAAGCTAATCAGATCAATTTGTCATCTAAAAGAGAGTGTCCCAGTGGATTGATTGTTCGTTTGATTTGAAGTTTAACGCCGTACAGGTTATTTCACCCACATGGCGGCGAGCCAGCCCAATGGGTGAAGGCGATCACCCTTGACGCCCCTGGCAACAAACTAAGGCAAGACAGGTAATACAGAACAATCACTGGACGTAATACAATGACACCAGAAACAGATCGGCTTTATGATGCACCTAAGCTCTGAGAGCACCGGGGGACATGTAGCTTCCTCCCAACCCTCACACGAATGGTACAAGATGATTATCTATGATCTGATGTTGGTAATCAAGGATTGTTAACAGTAACAAAAACAGCCCTTTTTTATTTAACACTATAGAAACATCCATAGTAAGGTACGCCAATATGTTTTTATTCCGCACCAAAGTATCTTAACGAAACGAAGCGGTAAACGCTTGAAAACAAGTTAGTTCCGATAAGCTTTGTTGTTGAGATGATAGTTTAATAACAACAAATAGACATGAAGCGCATACTCAGTAAACTGTATCAACGGCTTGCCATCTCGGGGCGTACTGTAGATAGCTTGGTCGTAAACACATTCGCTGCAAACCGAGCAAAACCTGTAGTCAATATACAATTGTCAAAAATTGGCGCATGATCTACTCTGGTTAATTTTAATTAAGTCTTATCGTGCTATAAAAAAGAACAAAGAAAAAACGATGGATATTTTTTATTGTTTTTTCAGGAAGCGTTCATCTCTGAAAAGAAAACTGCATAC
>JAVFBX010184847.1:0-14060 GCA_034783855.1 Mopalia kennerleyi | reverse complement strand
GTATTTGTCCCGTCCTGTCTTTGTTTGTTGCCAGTGATGTTGAGGGTGGTTTCTTTCACCCATTGGGCTGGCACGTCATCATATAAGTGAAATATATGATTGAGTACGATGTTAAACCCCAATCAAACAAACAAACAAAGCTGCTGATTACAGACTATATAATCCGGGTCATTTTATATTTTTGTTCTCTTCCCCTTTAAAAATACCCAGTATTCAATCGTATACAATATTTATATCAAACTTGGACTTGGCATGTTAATTCGTTATATGTAACATCCTTCAAGCATTTAGTTTGCAACTAAAGTATTGCTCCAAGTAAATAATTTTTAAGTTGTAAGCTAAATTTGATAAAATCCAAAAAAATAAAGATTGTTTTTATAAGAATCATTTTTAGTAGTTACCGTATTAATAAAACCTTGTGGCCATGTTATGACCGTAAATGCTCTAATAAATTAGTTCTCTAGGAAACATTTGTGAGAGATCTTCCAGTTGCCCTGCTGTCTTTGGTTGATTGAGTGGTGTTTTACGCCGTGCTTAAGGTTATTTCGCTTATATGACGGCAGTGTATTCCAACAATAATTGTACACTAGCACAACCAAGATGTTGTGTGTTTTGATGCTGATGGAAAGTTAATTTTCCTCCAGTGCTAAGAAAATACAGCATTGCTTTTCTTAAAAAAAAACTGCCCTTAGGCTAGCAAGAGGGCCCCTGGTGTCTTTGAAACTTAGAGGGAGTTAGAAGCTGTTAGTTTTGTCTTTGAAAGTTAGTTCGCATCTTTGAGTCTGTCGAATGTCTTTAATTTGTTGCCAGTGGCATAGAAGAGTAGTTTACTTCAGCCGTTTGACGTGCTCTATATTGGGAGTTAAATAGCCTTAAGTACAATTGGTACAAGTCAGAAATGCTGATAATCAGTGAAAACAATCTAGTTAACGAATGATAATTTTGGTGTCTTTTAGAAAGTGAAGATTAACAGTATTTTCGTTATTTAGGATAACGCTCTCTTAGTTTGAACAGATTTAAGTTCCGAAAACTTTGCTGGTTGAAACCCGTCCGGGAATCAAACCCACGACCCTCAGAGTTAGGCACTGAATCACCAGTAGTAAATACCGGGTGGCTCAGCTGAGTGGTCTAGGTGACCGGCATTTACTCCTGGCGATTCCTTCAATAAACCGCTCACAGGACCATGTCCCTCGTTGACCTCAGATACAAGCTATACGCGAGAGAGAGTCCCACATGTTCAGGGGTTTAGCGAGAAATCAAAAGTGTGGCGACAAAAATGGTCATTTTGCACTTTTACACTTTTCCTATCTCCTGCATGTTAGAGCTTCTTGGAACAATGTGTCCAAAGGATGCAGTTGTTCAAATCAGGGTGTCCAAAGGACGGATGGACACCCCTCTACCTACATGTAAATCTTTGTACATGTTGGCTCAAACAATGGCTTTTACAAACTTTCCTCATGGTTTTCCAAAGTATTTAGATAGAACAGTGTTATAAATTAACAGACCTTGGTCATATAAGTGAAGAAAAATGATAAACCCAAAAATCGGTCCTCTAAAATTTTGTGAGGTAGCCTAACATTTGCATTTTCCCCCGGTTTGCTGATTTTCTAAATACATAAATGTGCTTTTGTCTAAAATAAAGCGAAATTAATTTAAAATAAAATCTCCATTGATTATCAGATCTATGTCAAAATCAATAGCAAAATGGAAATTAAGATGAAAACTGCAAACAATTTGGGAAACCTATTAATCAGTCTTCATAAATTAAGTTTGCGTATCCATGGGGAAAAAACCCCGTTCTGACTGTTCTCCCCAACAGCACAGGCCTGTGTATTGCTCTATACATTTGAACACTCTGTACCTGTCTTGTTTCAGTTTCTTAGTGTTTGACCTTGCTGATAGCAAGGTCAAACATGATTTTGTGCATTTATTAGGCTAGCTTATA
Source organism: Mopalia kennerleyi (assembly GCA_034783855.1). Classification (NCBI taxonomy): domain Eukaryota; kingdom Metazoa; phylum Mollusca; class Polyplacophora; order Chitonida; family Mopaliidae; genus Mopalia; species Mopalia kennerleyi. The sequence continues at coordinate 12,115 of JAVFBX010184847.1, read as the reverse complement.
AGTACATGTATAGTTAACTTATTTTATAAGTGTTTTGATTGCCGATTTACTTATGTATAAAGATTTGATGGTCTGCAATGTTAAATTCTGTAACATGAACACTAAATAAGATGGGCATAAAAATAACTGGGGCATAATTGAACCAAATTCAATACTGCATGCGTTCTTGAAACCGGATCTAATGGGAAAACTAAAATTAAAACGAAGTAGAATGTTAAACTTGATTGTTCTTGAAACCCCCGAAGTTATTGAGATCACCAACTTCGCTGCATGAATAGTTCATGTTAGTATCAAGTAAGGAAGTTTACCAAGACATCCATCCAATGGGACCTTTTGTTTTCATTTGCCAGAAGTGTGGAACTCGGATCAAAATAAGGACCAAGAGGATGGTGTAAACTGGGAAGATGACCGATGGAAGGAGAGCGCTGAAAAGCGCTTTTCACTCAGCAAAACTAAGAAAAACATCCAGACACCATACAGCGAATCTGTGATACGAAACCTCAAGAGTGCTGTGAAGATTTTTGAGCGGTGGCTGGCGACCATGGGGTATAATGAAGACCGGCGAATTGAGGACATTCCTCCAGCGGATCTCAACGAATATTTGGTCCATTTCTTTTCAACGATAAAGCAACAGACTGGTGTGGAATACCGTCCCAATTCTTTGAAGCGCCTTCGTGAATTTATACAGCGTTACTTGAAATACATGGCGTATCCTCACTCGATTGCCATCTCTCCGCTCTTCAGAAGTAGCCAGGTTGCCCTAAAGGATCGGTGCGAAGAGCTAAGGAAATTGCACGAAAGAACACGGGTTAAAGAAGAATATGAGGATGCCAAATTTAAGATTGAGATAGAATAACACTGAGTGATATTGAATCAAAGTGAACTTCTCGGAAAGACTTATTTTTTGTCAAATAATTTTTTTATTACCAGCTAAATTTTTTATTTGTATGTGCAATTTTGGTAAACAGTTACACTGCCATGCATCTTGCGCTTCTTAAAATGTTAATAAATATACCCTTTTGTGTGTGTTTTAACACAAATTTGAATGAGGTTCTATACATGTTGAGCAGCAAGAGACTTTCTTTGGAGTTGGACTACTCACGTTCCCTGTTAAAATTATCAGTGGATCATATATGGATTTTAGAGCATCCAAAAACTACTCTCTTTTTTTTTTGGAGGAAATTTTTCTTCAGAAAGCAAAGTTGATATTTAATTGATTCCGGTGAACTGGTCGCTCTATTACTCAATGCGTACTGCTAAACCCTTTGATGAAATCCTGTTAATGACGCTCTCTTCGTCTCTGTAAATAAACAATGTTTTCTAGTCTCTGTGAGGATCGCTAAGTAGATTCTCCCAAGTTTTATAGTACCAATTATTGGCAATGCTAAATCGTTTTGAAAGTGTTCTAGCGATCGTGGAATATAATGTTAATTATGAGCCAAATTTCAATCCCCTTTATGGTGAACTAGTGGGGCATTGAGAACAAGAAACACATAGAACTGCATCTGATATAAGCTGAAATGAAATTATAAACACCTGTGCAGTAATAAGCGAGAGATTGGGAGAGGGCTTCCTGTTGCCTCGGTGCTCTCAGAGCTAAGATTTGACTCGAAGACGTCGCAGGTAGCACGAAGATGATCTATTTCTGATGTCTATGTCACCTGTTCTTGTTTATAACCAGAGGCTTGTTTACCCATAAGCCTGGCACGCTTTCGTTTTAGGGAAATAATCAAAGTTCAGCGTTGAACTCCACTCTAAAAAGTGAATGAAACAAATGGGCTTGGTCAGTGGCTACAAAGGGAGATAAATCTGTTACTCCTATCACAGGAAGTGCCATCTATCTCATTGACTAACAGTAGCATGCTATGAATATTCATATAAATTGTATTGTTATTATAATAATAATAACTTAATTTAATGAGTAAATATAACAGTCAAATTTACAAAATTTGCTTTTCCCTGTAGTCCTCAATAAATAATTTTCCATAAATTTGATATAAAAAATCTGTCAAAGAAACATTGGTATAGGTGGCACTGCCAGTTACACGAGTAACTCAGTTATCTCCCTTTGTATAAACTCCTGGCCAACCCCATTAAATAAACAAGACTAATTCATCTTTGTTTTGCAGTGCATTTGGGAAAGACAAAATATGAACTGGGCAATCTTCATACACCCATAGATTCCCTGTACTAATCAATTCAACATAAACAAATGATATTGATTTCAATTCATGCTATAGCATCCTGTAAGTTCAAATCAAATTCACTTACCTCTACTCGAAAAAGTTTTTAAGAATTATATATATTGATTTTAATTAAATATTTAAATGTGGACTGATTTTATTTTATGTCATTTCTGGTTAAATTACAATTGCATGTTGAAAAACAAATAAAGATTTAATAGTATTTTATCTTTGTGTTATGTTTTACTCAGTGCTATAGGTTATAGTGCTATAATAGCACAGTCTGTTGAACACCTTTTATTTTGCCACCCCTGAAACCGTATCAATGCTGGTTTAAAAACTAAGGTATGAATGGGGGCCGTGGCTAAGTGGTTAGCAAGAACCTTTACTATTAATCTTAATCCAATTTACTGTTCACGGGATTGAGTCGACTGTCAGGCGTCACCAATTTTATTTTGTGGTTCACGGGCCCTACGACTTCAAAAATGGAGAAAATGAAATAAAATTAAAAAATTGTCTGTTTTATTTGACATATGACGTTCCGATCGCAAATTTTTGTGTGTTTTATTTCTGAAACAGTCATCCAAGCGCTAAAAAATATGTATTCTAAAACTACCTTTCAAACTGTATGCCAATTGACTGCTACTATGATAGCAAAATAAGTCTATTATTTTTAATCTGATAGCATGAAAATCAAATCTCTTGCATGTTAAAGTTTCTAAAAGCAGGGTGTCCAAATGAGGCAATTGTTCATGTCAGGGTGTCCATTTGGACACCCCTCTGCCTAAGCCCTTCGCTGTTTTACTTGAAAGCCATATAACCTGTCAGTGCCATCATTCAGTTGTTGCATATACTAGTATATGAATTTTTGAAAACATTTTTCAAATGTGACAGATTACCAATTTTATTATTTTTTTATTTCCTCCTCCGATTTTGGGGGAACAAAAAGAAGTTTTGCCCTTGAACTACAAAATAAAATTGGTGTGGCCTCAGGTACATGTATATGAATGAGTCCTATGATGTGGCTCCAGCAATCGCGGGTGTGGTTTTTACGAGGTTTCCTCTCGATTTTCTACCGTAGTTACATGTAGGCAAGGAACCGTGTGAAGTGGAGAATCTTTCATCATATAAGTGAAATACCCTTCAGTACAATGTAAAACCCTAATCAAATAAACACACAATAGGTATGAATGAAAAGTCCATGATGACTGAGAAAATTATGGTGTTAAATCATATTAAACTCAACAAACCAGTGAAATATAAGTGAAATACTCTTGGAGTGAAAAAAAAATGTATATGGATGATATTGTTAGGCAAAGTTTCAATATAATAAATACTGCTCCAGGTGAAAGAGATAACAGAACACATCAGGATAGTTAAAGTTTATTCGATAGTCGATCCATTTACGACAACAACATTATGGTATTTTTGCATAGCTTAGCAGGACTCACAGAAATGTGACGTGAAATAGAGAATTAGTATTTCATCTTGGGCATCAGGGTTCTTGCATGTAACATAACTATGGACCACAGATAAGATTTTTAAAAAAACGCTGATTTTAAAATAATTTGGCATGGTGTTTATTCCTCTTGGCTGCTTTAAGTCAGTTTTCGTCTAAATCATGCCTGCCACCGGGGCTTAGTGGTTAGCAAGTGCGCTTACTAATCCTACTTCAATGTATTTGTCACAGGATTAAGTCCATCTGTGGACTCTCAGGTATATGAGTGATTTACATGATGTGGCTCATGCAATCGCATGGGTTGTTTTTGCGAGGTTTCCTTTCGGTCTTCCACCATCATCAGGCAAAGAACATTGTAAAGTGGACAATCTATTCTTGTGTAAGCTAAACACTCTTGAGTACGATCTCAAAGCCCAATCAAACAAACAATCGTCTAAATGGGCCAAGAATAGTTATGTCTTTGCTAAGATAAGAAATCTGCCTGTTCAAAGATCTGTATTCTGAAGATGTTTGCTATTCCAAATTGGCCATGTCACAATTCAGAATTTCTATCTGTCTATTTAACCATTTTCAGAATATTATGTCTGGCACTGGCAGTGTTTGTCTTATATGACCATCAAATAGAGCTTTTTCGGACGATTGGCACAACTACTGTGTAATGTACATGTAGGTCATGCTTTAAAGGGGTGGGGGGAGCTGCAGTATTATCTGGTAGCAGCTGAAAAGTACACTTAATTTAGTTACATTTTGCAAAAAGAAGTTTAAGTGATCTTACTCATGTAAAATTCATTTAATTTACGTTCTGTTGTTTTTTTTACATTCTGTCTCAACCATTCTTAATCTTTCAAGAAGCTGAAATTTAAATCATACATGCAGATTGAAAAACCAAGGACAAAGCCATCACAAGTGTTTCTTTGATTAAGGTTTATTGCCATACATGTACTTAAGGTTATTTCACTTATATAATAGTGTGCCAGCCCAAGAACAAAAAAAAAAAAAAGGACAACACTGGATACTCCCATAGACTTAATAAACTGATTGGGTTCATGTTGCTCCTGTGTTCCGAGAGCTCCAGGGCAACATGAAGGCAGCTCCTTGTCAACCCTCCGCCCAGTATAGATAAAATTAGGCTCAACTTACAACCCTTGTCTGAACCAGGGCATGTTTTAAGGGCAACATTCAACTGATGTCCATGATCTGTTGTTGCCGTCAATCTCAACTTGCCCAGTTTGTCTCATTGCACCATGTATTTATAAGTATTATGTCCTCAGGGTGCCTTGTATGTCGTTGCCATGATGTAACCATTGGGTTAAAAACATGCCATCAAATGAACCAAATTGTTTTTAATATAATGTATTTATACAATCTTATTTAACAAGAGATTTACATATCATGTACTATATCATATAGTACATGATATTATATAAAAGTCACTTTGTCTGGGCGTAAAACTAGCACTCTTCAGGGATAGATTGATTGGTTGGTGTTTAATGCCATGTTTTTCACTTATATGACTGAGATGTATTCCAACAATAATTGACTCTAGCAAAACCAAGTTGTGAAGCGTTTCCATAATGTTGGAAAGTTAATTAGCATCCCGTGTTAAGGGCAGCACTGCTTCTCTCCTCAGCCACATCGCATTCATGGATGGAATAAGGGGAGGTAATAGACATAATCAATCAAAATCCAACATCAAATTGAATGACTTTTCTATGTTCAATAACTGATCGAATTTAGCTTGATTTAAAATGACTGATCAAAATATTTCCCAGTTCTTCAACCAAGGGCTAAGGCAGACATTTGTCCAAATGGACACCCTTCACATCTTGGCTGTGCTAGTGTCAATTAGTTTTGGAATACACCGTTTCATATAAGTGAAATACCCTTATTAAAGCATGGTGTAAGACATCAATCAATCAATCTAAGCAAGACGTTTAACACAAGTCAGTCCTGTAAGCTTATAATAGTTTTCTATTAATGTATAAGCTATCTATTATTATTAAAATTAAGTACACGTAACTGTGACAATCCATGGATTAGATCTGAGTATAGATTCAAACCCCTTATTTCTTGATGACCGCATTCATTTCCCTCATTTTTTTTTCAAAACAAACAGATTAAGCACAGGTCATGAATCTTATTCTATAAGGCTTTAAGCTCTGAAGTGTTTTATGAATGTCAAACATAATGGGGGCCGTGTCTTAGTGGTCAGCGAGTGCGCTTACTAAAGCCTACTTCGATGTGTCGTTCACAGCATTGAGTCCGTCTGTCGACCCTCAGGTGTATGAGTGAGTCACAAGATGTGGCTCCGGCAATCGCAGGGTTGATTTTTAAAAGGCTTCCTCCTGGCTTTCCACCGTACTTTGGCATGGAACAGTGTGAAGTGAACAATCCGTTGTCATATAAGTGAGATACCCTTGAGTATGACGTTAAACCCCAATGAAACAAACAAAATAATCAAACATAATGGGTGTTTTGTGGCGTAACGAGTTGACTCGCGACTCCTATGAACGAAAATGATCCTCTGTTTTGACAAATTATCAGTGGCTTGTTGTGATTTAACATTTTTAAGATCTATTAACTCTAAGAAGAAGGTTTTCATGTCACAAGTGGTTTGCTGTCCAAAGGTGGTCTTATTTCAAATTTTTTTATAATGTTTTGAAAACATTGTCCAGGGGTTTTTATAGTAACTTTTTCATCGGGAATACCCTGTTGAAAAATAACAGCAAATTGAGTTTTTCTTAATTTGATATTCAGTTCTGTTTGAGAAATTGAGTTTTGGCTTATTTCGACCACTGACGAGCTAAAAAATTCAGAATTAACAGTGGATTTTCGATGAAAAGTTGGTAAAATTGAGTATAAGTGCATTTTGTGCGCCAAAGGCGCGCTAAAAAAATTTAGTTTTAGGAAATATCAAATTGAGTTTATGAGAAATTTTTGTCTATAAAAACCCCTGTCAGATATACAAATAAGAATGTCAAGAATATCAAGTCGATGTTATTGAATATTTATGCTACATGTACATGTATGATAGTATAAAAATAACTGCGTATGGCAATTGAAAGGTGCTTTTCTTCTGTAAAGTTATACATGTAAGGTTTTATGTATGTTTTTGTAATTAAGCAAGCTATCAATGGCATCGAAATCTGTGTATGCTTGTCAAATAAATATGCACTGTGAATTAAATAAATAGAAATGTGAGAAGTGACAAGTATCTGATAAGGATCATTCGTTTGTTATCAGAGACCCCCCGGGCTGACGACAAGGAGGACCGCTGGGAGCAGATCGTCAACGCCGAAGACAAGCGCCCCCTGCTGAGATGCACGCGTCTTATGAATGACTGGAGACGAAGCAGAGTTCTGCGCTCGTCAGGAAAGGCTGAATCAACGGTTCGCAACCAGATAGCTGCGGTAGGAAGTTTCGAACGCTGGCTTTGGATGCATCCGTACGGAGACCAGCGATTGGTTGAGGAAATCCCACCATTCGAACTGGATGCCTACTTGGTGGAGTATTTCCGGACGGTCAAGAAACCTTCTGGCGACGACTACACGGTCTGCTCCTTCAACTCGCTCTATCAGAAGCTGGATTCCTTTCTCAAAGATAACGCCTACCCTTATTCGATCACCTGTCATCCGGTGTTTAAGAATGCTCAGTCTATGTTCAAACAGCGCAGAAAGATACTCCGGCCTCCACCAAATTTTGATGTTGAGGAAACTGACTAGTCGAGACCAAAATAAACTGAATGCTACATGTTCACACTGATCACAGTGCCCACACAATGCCTATATTTCATTGACATGGAGTTCTAACTGTTACGCTTCAACAACATTTATCTTCTGGCATAATTTTTATGAATTATTCAACATCATTTTTGGAAAAAACTAAGGGTGGGGAGGGGTGTGATTTGAATAGTTTATCTTAATTTTGCAAGGAGATATTTCTACAATCTGCTGAGAATATAATGAGAATTGTTTTCTGGTTTTTTTTCTTTGTGGCAGACTTGATGTGTACACAGTGTTGATATGGTATGCACACAGTGTTCATATGGTGTATACACAGTGTTGATATATTGTGTACACAATGTTAATATAGTGTGTTCACAATGTTGATATGGTGTGCACAGTGTTGATATGGTGTGCACACGGTATTGATATGGTGTTCACACAGTGTTGATGTGGTGTGTGCACAGTGTTAATATGGTGTGCACACAATGTTGATGTGGTGTGTGCACAGTGTTGATATGATGTGCACACAGCTTATATGATGTGCACACAGTGTTGAAGTGGCGTGTGCACATGTACAGTATTAATATGGCATGTACACTGTTGATATTGTGTGTGCACAGTGTTGATATGGTGTGCGCACAGAGTTGATATGGTGTGCGCACAGAGTTGATATGGTGTGCGCACAGAGTTGATATGGTGTGTGCACAGTGTTGATATTGTGTGCACAGTGTTGATTTGGTGTGTACACCAGGTCTTTCCATGAAAATTTTAGACAAGCGCTAAAAAGCACTCCCCCTGAGTCCTTCTACTGTAGCTTTTTGATGAATTACAGGAGTAATTTAAATTCAGCATAATGCTAAAATGAAAAATTCTACTAGAGCTTATAACAGCTCATGAAAATTCTTGGCAAAAGTGTTTTACGTGCACGAGAGGGATCCCTCCTGTTAGATTGAAAGCACTGTTCACTTTGTATAAATGGTATGTACCAATGCTTAAAACAAACTTATGTGCTTACTAGTACAGTCAAATTACAGTTTATATACAATGTACATGTATATTTTTTTCAATATAGAGTAAACAATTCAGCTTGTCTCTCCGCTGGGATTCAAACCAGCATGTATATATAATTACGTACCTGCTAGCAGATATAGATACACATGTAAGTTGTAAGTGCCTAAAAAAATTTGGCAGATTGTTGGACGGAGCTACTTGTTGCTCTTGTCAGCTCAGCAGGTTGCTCACAGCCACATACTATGGCAAGATTTCTAAATTGCGAGCGTCCAAAAGTATCGAACCACCTACATTTTTTTTTGCTCTTGGCCTTGCGAGTTTGAAATTAACCAAGCACACATATACATGTACGTCTTTATTTTCCAACAGAACTACATATATACATATAAATGTAGCAATAACTGTTGGATTACACTGTCATGAACAAAGCTGATGTTCTTGAGCACAACCTATAGCACCAAGTAATCAATTGTATATACTGCGCTGGTCTTGCGAACGGGGCTCAGTGGTAACCATGTTGGCCTACTGACCTTCCTTCGGCGTACATGTCTCTATTTTAAGAGGGTACATGAACACATGAAGTTTATAAAGAAAACTGTTCTTCCTTTTGCCCTTAAACAAACAAACAAACAAAATGTATAAATAAGTGTAGATAAAGATTGTAAAGAAAGTTAGTTTAAGAGAAAGAGCAACTGGCTGCCCATACTGAGGATTGAACCCTGAGCCTGTCTGGCAGGACCAACATATACAGCCAGATTGACTCAAAATAAAAATGTTGTAAGCCATAGATGAGAGTAATGTCAATTATGTACTTCATCTTCTAAATGTGGATTAGAAACCTGTTTTATGTTTTGTAAGTTTGTTTATAATTTTTGTGATGTTGTCAACAATAAGCTTATATCATGTTGTATGTTTAATGTATGCTTGTTGATGAAGTCAATGATTGAACTTGTAAATCATAGTTATTATTCCTACATGTAAGGTGGGTAAGGGAGGGTTCACTGCGCTAGGGTGGGTGGTTGAAGGGAGGGTTCATTGAGCTTAGACGGGTTGTTGAAGGGAAGGTTCACTGAGCTAGGGTGGGTGGTTGAAGGGAGGGTTCATTGAGCTAGGGTGGGTGGTTGAAGGGAGGGTTCATTGAGCTTAGGTGGGTGGTTGAAAGGAGGGTTCATCGAGCTTAGGTGGGTGGTTGCAGGGAGGGTTCATTGAGCTTAGGTGGGTGGTTAAAGGGAGGGTTCATTAAGCGAAGATGGATGGCTGGCTGGAGGGAGGATTCAGTGTGCTAAGGTGGGTGGCTAGAGGAAGGGTTCATTGAGCTAAGGTGGGTTGTTGAAGGGAGGGTTCACTGAGCTAGGGTTGGAGGGAGGGTTCATTGTGCTCAGAACAAAAGCCTCAGAAGAACAGATTTTAGTTCTCTGGTGGAGGAAAGCAATTGTTAAAATATTTGTTGGACGTCCATTATGTAACAAATAACAAATATTGATATATGCTTTAAATATTTGGTTTAAATGAAGCTTTTAGTGAGGTGACATTGTGAGAATCATAACTCACTAGCAATTGTTTTTTCTTTCTTCATTATTATTGAATAATGTTAATGATTAATTTTAAGCGAACTCCAATTGAGTTTATCTATAATACATGAAAATAAAGAAATTATGTAAATAAATGTCCTTTAGAAAAGCTGAACATGTTTCATATAGTATAATATGTACTAGTTTATTCTTCTCGCTGCATTGACTTATTGGATGTTAATTTAACCGTGTTCTGATTAAAGATTCTACATTGAAAAATACCATGAATAGCCATGAGTGAACCATCAGTGTTATTTTATTTTAGCATCACAGTAACCAAACTGTCTTTACTTAACATTGGAGCAAAATTTATTTTCCAACATTTTGAAAACTATTCACATCTTGGTTGTGCTAGTGTCAATTATTGTTGGAATACATTGCCGTCATATAAGTGAAATACCATTAAGTACGGCGTAAAACACCAATCAACCAATCCCAAGATTTGAAACAAGCTCAAAGGCTATATCAATATGGCCCTAGGGCAGAATTTATAGGGAGCAGTTATTATTTTTCGCTGCACATTTAATGGATTTTAAGAACGTGGATTTGCGATAAGTCTCCACTATATGATCCTACAATGTAAAACATGCTTAAGTCACATGCTTTTCTAGATATATAATATGAGTGAATCACGCGTTGTGGCTCCAGCAATCATGGGGGTGGTTTTAATGAAGTTTTCCGCCGTAATTAGGTATAGATCAGTGTGAAGTGGACAACCTGTCGCCATTTAAGTGAAATACCCTTGAGTATGACGTTAAACCCCAATCAAACAAACATCTGGATATATGTATCTGAATGTATTATAATTTTATAAACTGTTCTTATTGAGTATAGTCATTGTAATTGTTCTTTCGGTAGTCTCACGTTTTTTAATATCTCTGTATTTTGTTACACTAGCGTCTTTTATTAACCTGCGACTGTACGTTTTAGATCAGTCTGTGACTGAGAATTTTTGATAAGCTTTGATTTGTTTTTGAATTTGTTCATATTTTTTTTGTAAGACAAACAGTATTGATATATTGAATGATAATTAAAATAGTAAGTTTGTTCTTGATGCTGATTATTTACATGTACATGTAAGCACTGATTTGGATTATTAAACAAAATAATCAAATAAAAAAATTATTACATGGTTTAATGAACATTCCTGTGGAAACATTTAATTTAATTAAAAGTTAAGATAATTAAAGTTAATGAAATTTGAAATGTTTCTGGATAGAACATGTAGATTTTGTTTTTTAAACCTTCTATTGTTTGTTTCTTATGAAATTGATCATATTTTCTTGTGTACTATATATTCTAAATTTTAAAATCTTTCAATTACCTTTTCAATTAAATAATAAAAAAGTTATTTTAGATTTCTGGCAATGACAATTTTGGAAGTCATCATTTTTACCTACATGTACTGTTAACTGCTTAAACATAGAGCTGAACATTTGACATTTTAGCTATAGAAAGTTTACATTGAAAGCTTTCTAATTGCTGGGGTTTTTTTTACATAATAATAAAGACAATGTCTTTAAAAAAATTAGGAATTTTAGAGAAAAAAATCCTTTTAGCTGCCATTTGTATGAATATATTTTAGCATGTATGTTTTTTATACAAAGAAAATACTCTCAAATGCTTCTGATTTTGTTTTTTCAGTACTGTATTTTTTTATGATTTTTTTTGTAGTTGAATAAAATTGGACTTAATATCAGTCTTACAAAGTTGTCGTTGTGAATCATTATGTATATCATTTACAAAAATTTGGCGATCATTGGGTTGATAATCTTAACTAAAGGCCTGTCCAACTGTCATTTTTCGACTGACAGATTTTTAAAAATGTTTAAAATGACAGGTAGAAATTCTGAATTTTAACACGAGAAAGATAGGAAAATGAAAAATGTTGACAGCCAAAATATTATAAAAATAGGGATTTATGACATGCAGATTTCCAATCCTAACTGAGACGTTTAAAAAGTTTTAGATTGTGGTGTGGCTAAAGTTTGAATTTTTCTCTGGTTTTCCGATCTGAAAACCAGTACCGATATTTAAAAGAATGGACAATTAATTTACACTTGGTACTGTTTTATTATTTGACTGATGAATTTCAGACTAGCCAAACTGTTACACCTGTCTGTTAGGAGGTAGATTCCTGTTGCCTTGGTGCTCTCAGGGATAAAT
>JAVFBX010184836.1:0-14063 GCA_034783855.1 Mopalia kennerleyi | reverse complement strand
TTTCCCTTTAGCTCTGAGAACACCAGGGCAACAGAAAGCTCCTCTTTTCTCGCCTTTTACGATCGGCCGAGGAAGCCAAGGGAGTATTCTTCTGGACTGGCCAACCCGCTCCCCCACGGGGCCATGACAGGAGGTAGACTAGAGGTAAAGAATGGAGGGATGGATGGACAAACAAACTTCCAAGAATGTTACAAGATTACCATCATGACAGTACACAGTCCCAATATGTCAGCTGTTAAATGAAACAAGTTTGAGCTCGATACATTGAGTATTTTTTTTAAATAGACATCGAAATATGCCAGCAGGTAGAGTAAAGGCAACTGATGGACAGATGAAAATGGTCAATCTCAAAAGAAAAATACAATATTTTGAAATACAAATATTAAATTTTCTTAGTTTGGTCATTACACATTACAGTTAAATGAGTTTGTGTCAAATTGAACGATAAAGCCATAGGCAGCTGTAGAATTAACTGAACCAATGAAAGAAGTTTCAATATGTTTTCCACTTGTTGCACAGTAAAGTTTACCCAACCATTCTCTTTTGGTTGGTCTTTCCATCAAGCTCACATACGGACAGCTCATGAAAATGGGGAACGCAAGACATTATTTAGGACTAGATCTAGAGCAAATAGACATCACCACTGATCTTAGATCCAAGTATCTTTCAATGCAGTCTATACTGTAATTGAACTGTACCCGAGTAAATTAGACCAGACACTTGTATCTTGTTAGTAGCTGTCAGTTCTCATTAGGCTTACCATTACCAATTAAGTACTTTTGTAGCCACCAGATTTAAACGCAAACGCGTGGTCATAGTTGACACATCAACCGGACAAGACAGTCGTCGAAGCAATCTATCAAAGTTTGCTTTTGTTTCAGAGAGGAAGGAAGGTGGAGTCACAAGAGTCAAGTTGCCCGAACATTGGCCTTATTATATATTTGCCTTTTTGTTTAAATAATTTAACTGACAAACACATTTACAATTAAGGCAATGTGATAAATAAGTCCACAGAGCTGATTTTCTCAGCTAGGGAGTCAGGGTGATGCGTCGAATAGCAGCTGGCAGTGACATCTCCAATGGGGAGGACTTTGCCAACTTGTTTTAAAATTCACATCAGCTAGCCCCGCATAATATGCTTGCCATGTTATTTAATTTGCACAGGAGCGCGTATATTTTATGTATTTAACATGCCTGAGAATGTTCAACGTGCCCAGTGTTTTACAGCCAGGTAAGAGGACATACGGATTCAATATTATTTGTGATTTAGGCGCAGGCCTTATTTCAAACGATTTCATACAAAACAACTTCGTATTAGGTTCTCAACTGATGACAGCTTAAACTAGATAGGCCTAGATCCAGGTATCGTCATTATATAGCGTAGGCTAATCTAATTAGATAGGCCTAAGTGTTTAAATTCAAAGTTTAAAATATAAATTAAACTTTCCTAAATTAAAATTGGGGTGAATCATGGACCGAACTTAAATTTCAACGAATATCGTTGTATATGTGAAGAAGGTCCCATTACCATATTATACCTGTCAATAACACTTTACAAAACACCGGTTATAAAGTCCTCGTGAAAATGACAAATGTCGTAAAGATAACCTTTCGTTTTCGAGGAAATGACATCTGGCAGAAACAGCGCCATCTGTTGTTAAAGGGGGATAATTAAATTAACAAAAGCGTATATTTGCTTGGGGAAAAAAAAGAAACCTTTTCGAAAAGAGAAGGAACTCAAAATAATGAACAAAAGCTCGATTAAGAAGTGAGCAAAAGTACGATGACTGCATTTGATTAAAACCGTCGCCGCCTTATAACACTCCGTATCTGCGTTGAAAAGCTAGATGGTTGCAAAATGTGATGACTGCTCAAAATTATTAAGGGGAGACAAATCTGTCAAATGTTAGCAGTTTGGCGCGTTGTTGTTTACCATGAATTATCATTTGTGAGCTAACCGAGAAGTGGTTTCCTATCCGAATACAAGTCAATTTGATCTTCATACAGTATATATTGGTATGTCAAAAGCAACGAATCAAAACAAGAGTCTGTGAAAGAAGAAAAATTTACATAAATCATTGAAATATTTCAATTTATCGAAAATAATTGTTACTTAGCGCCAAAATTATCGATGTATTGAATTTTTTTAATGTTTTTTTCTTTTGATCAATATATGGCAATTTTTTTTATTATGTTGACTTGACGTGGGTGTTATTTATAGCACATGCATAAAACGACATACAGGTTTTAATCTTTAAGTGACTGTTACACATTTGTGTTTCTGTGGGGGGGTGGATTGGGGGGGGGGGGGAGGGGGCGGACTGCTGATTGAACCCTCTCACTTTTTATGAAGGAGAGCCTAGCGCATTGTATTGTATATAGTTAATTCCATCATCTTGCCCCACCTATTCCAAACCATCGTGAAGGTTGGAAATTGATCCGCCGCTATCACTGTCACTGTCAGTAGGCCTATAGCATTAGCACAATGAATAGTGCTTATTCCTCCTTCTTAACCCTACGTGCCGCCTATCTCAACCCATGGAGAAAGTTTGAAACTGATCCTCCGGCGCCCAAGTTGACATGTTTAAGTTATCTCCCTTTGCAATAATAAAATTGAAAACCGTCAGAAAAGAAATATTGGCAAATAAGTAAAATACTAATCATTGTTTTCAATGTATCTGAAAAAAATCAGAGAAAAATCAGATGTATGTTTGACAGGCAGCCGAAGGCAGCGGTCGCCGGAGGATCAGTTTCCAACTTTCACCATGGGTTGAGATAGACGGGACGTAGGGCTAGCCGCTTAGACGGAGGAATTAGCCCTATTCGTTGTGTTATATAGCATACATGTGCTATACAATGACGGTACCTGGATCTACATGTAGCTATCACCAGCTTCCCCAAAAATACATCTGATTCTTCTCTTGATTTTTTTCTGGATACCAAAGACACAATAAATCATACTTTATTTCCAAACGTTTAAATAAAGTTTTATCTGAATTCCTCACCAGAGACGACACAGTTAAGTGATCTCCCTTTGCAAAAATAAAACTGAAAATGGACAGAAAAGCAATATTGCAGGTAGAATAAATACTAGTCATTATGTTACTGTTAGGTGCATGTAATTAAAATCACAATTGTTTTGAGAGACAGGTTATAGCAGCAGATCAAGGCTGAGACGAAAGAGTTAACCCTTCACATTGTGCTGGAATGAGCCCCTCCATTTTTTTTAGCAGTCCTGGCATTTTTTGTTTTGTAATGATCTGTGATGTCTGAGCTGAGAGACTTTTAATTATAATATTAATAATCCTGTGCCGAAATTAAAATATGAATTTTTAAATGAATTTAATGCATTAGCCGGTTTACAGCATTGAGCTTTAATCAGATATACATATATGCAGATTTTGTTTTAATGACAAAGCACTCTTTATACTTGAAAATTAATTAAATACTAGTAAAAATAGCAAACATGTTGTTTTCTGGTTTGTTTCAGTTACCCAATGACAGCATGCCACAGTTGTCCGCTAACGCGGCTCGGAAGCGACCAAGACTGTCATTGAAGGGTTCAAAAAAAGCTGCTGCAGCAAAATCTGACAGTTGTGATGTGTCACATGAATTGTAAGCTTGTATTTTATTCATTATTTAGCATTGTTCAGAACCCATAAAGTACCAATGTTTATAGTTTTGACTGGTAAGATTTTTTGTTTTTTAAAAATAGTTCGTTTGGATGGATTCTTGTCTTTTTATTTGCATTTTCAGTCAATCTACAAATGTAAGCTAACATGCATAATGAAAGTTACACTTTTTTGCTAGTTGTGTCAAATGTTGGTTTGCTTTAAGCAGTGGGCCGGCACAATATCATGAGTGAAATGGCTTTAAGTACAGCTATAAACCTCAAACAAGCAAACTTAAGTTAGTATGTTCAAAGTATAGCGAGTCCATCACTGCCCATCTTCCCGAGGCAAGGCGGAAAATAAGATCGTCTCTCCCTTTCTTACCTTGCCTCCAAAGGTGATAAAACCTGAGTTAGCTAGAGTTGACCACGGCTCTCTTTATTCTACCCAATCCGATGGGGGCTTTCTTAGAATAAGAAAGAGACGGTCTAAAAACAGGATGACACCTAAGCTATTTTTGTAATATACATGCACGATATTAGTACCATTAACGATTCCTGGCCTCATCACAGACATGTCAATTGCCCGTGGCGCCAAGCTTGTTTGTTTGATGTGTAAACGCCTTTTTGATTAGCCTACGTGTTTCTACCATAGTCCAATGAAATTTTGAGCCACGTTTTTCAATCGAGTTACAGCAAGGGATAGTACTGTGTAAGTCTCGTCTTACACATACTGACCCTTGCATAGGAAGATGATCACTGCCATGGTTAAGTGGTTAGTGTGTTGGCCTAATGATGTACAGATCTCTGGTTCAAGAGTCCCACGCTGTGGCTCCAGTAATCGCAGGGCAATTTGACAAGTGTTTCTCCTGGTTTGCCACTATATTTACTGGTAAGTTGAAGTATTAAGGCACAATGAAAAGTGGACGATCTGTTATACATCATGATAGCAAAATGTGAAAACTTTGTTGATCTTATAATTTTTATTTAATATAAATCGTAAAATGGTTTGGTTTTTGTTGTTTTAAAGACAAAATTCCCCAAAGGACACGAACACTTTTGAAGATGCAGAAGTTCATTCTCCCCCAGAGGAATGTATCCAGGAACCTGTTATCATTGGATTTGAAAACCTTGGTATGTCAAAAACTTTTTCCCTGATCTTTTTTCAGGCTTTATATAGACAAAAATATATTATTTATATATTATGGTTTTAGTGAAAGAATTTTGAATTATAATCCATCTCATGACTGTTTTGAAAGAGAATTGACTAATCTGCAATAAAATAGAATAAAACATTTATTTATTTTTCAACATGAATATTATCCTATGCAAATGATCAATCTTTTGACAGTTCAACAGATATATGTGTTTAGTTTGCAAATATATATACAGTTCAATGAATATGCAAACAAACTCATCTAGGTTTTTGTCTATATAACTCCCTCAAAAGAAAAAACATTCAATAGTTTTATTTTCAAACTTTATAGATGCAATCATTTGCAAACTAAATTTATTTCTCCTAGGTGAAAAAAAATCAATCCATATTAATTTGTATCACAATAAGCTTTTGGTTTGTTCGTGTTTCTGAATTTTTAACACAAAATATAAAATACTACATAGGTTCTGGACTGAATGGCTTGAGCCTTGCACACACGCTCTGCAAACCTCATTTCATCCAGTGTCATATCCACCAACATTTTGGTTTTATTTAATTAACGCTAAAAAGTTAGTAAAATTGAGTATTAATGCATTTTGCATTTTAAAATGGAGTTTTAGGCAATATCAAATTGAGTTCGATTACAATTTTTTGTCTATAAAAAACCCGGCCTGTCAGTATGCAATAATGGAGTAAGTTATGTGTTATGCCTCTAAGAATGATGATATTTAAAAAAAAATTAATTGGCCAGGTGTCCTGATGCAATTGAAATCTAAGTAGTGTATCATTGTGCTCTATTTGTAGGTAATACATGCTTTTTGAACAGTGTGTTGCAAATACTACGTTACATGCCAGGCTTTCTTGAAGGACTAGAAGCAACCAATAAAGATATCACCCAAGCAGAGAAATTACAGTCTGAGATTAATAACCACATGAAAAAAGAGGTAAATAAGCCATCAGCAGTTTATGGGTAAAGGGTGGTGTGGGGCCAGGGGGGGGGGGGATAAGAATGCAGACCGAGGAAAACCCTTTATATTTATCAGTAACATTAAAGTGAATAATTAAATGTGCTATGTCCAATATTTACGTGCTCTAAAGGGTTGTGGAGTACATTGATCTGCGAGATAGTTATCAAGAATTATGACACCACTAGACTAAACATCAAATTTCTGAAAAGGGGGAGTTCCAGCCAGACCTTTGTCCTAAAAAAATGCTAGATTGGGAGCATGTTTTCTAACGATAAAATGGATAAATGTGTGACATAATTTAATAGCGCTGAACGGCTAGTCTCATGGATGTTTTGATGATAGAAGACCACCTTTCAAAGAGTAAATAAACTCCCTTGTCAAATATGTCGAGACTCTTTTTACGGCTTTTAGGCACTTTCGTGGATCCTTTTGCTTTTTTGTGTTTCTACAGCACATACCTGATTAGCATATTGCAGTATTACAAGTAAAAGGGTATCATGTGCAATACATTGAATCCTAAAGCATATCCAGAGAAACATCCCCTATGGTTGTTAAAACAAACTCAACATGTGTCAGGTCTGTGGTATTGGGATAAACAGTGTAACCATTGGCTATCCAAAATCGTTTTAGAAAGACCTTAGTATGTACAGGTTTCTTTTATCGTTAGAACTCTTTTTTGTCTTACATGACATTTTGTAACAGATTTTGACAAATGTTATCTATCCAGACATAAATTTTATAGAGTAATGTAGCATTATTTTTCTTAACTCTACATTTATCTTAAAACAATATAGAATGTGGTGTCAAATAAATTAAAATCTCGATTATCATGAAAATTTAGAGGCTCAATTACTAGAAGTTGCCTAGACACATAACATCACAAGCCTGTTAGCATATCATTATTTTTATAGGCCAATACTTAACAGGTGATATGGGCCCTAGGTTTTTCTTATAATTTACCCATATTTAGTCTTAAAATATGCAAAATGCCCACCATTGCAACCATTGCAATACATTTATATTCTGTGGAACGACATGGCCGCCATTGCATAATTTGACAATATTCGCTCCTATGTGTTGTAAACCAGATAATTTGAGAAAAAATTCACAGATAAACTTGAGATCTGGAAGATATACATGTAGCTTTTTCCTACTAAAACATACTCAGTTATCATAGAATTGGATTGCATTTTAACAAATTGCACAAAACAAAATGGCCGCCTTGGCATAATTTTTCAATATTCACTCCTATGTGTTGTAAAGGTGATAAATTGGAAACAAATTCACTGAATAACTGAAAACTTGTTTGGTAGCTTCCTCCAATTGAGACTTAAGATTTTTAACACAACAGATGGGATTGCATATCACCTAATTCACTTAAACAATAAGTCCACCATTGCATGAATTTTTACAGTATTCATACCCATGTTTTGTGAAAAAATGTACCAATTAACTTGGAATTTAACTTTCATCCATTAAAAAGAAGGAAAGGATTGCATTTCAACAAATAACGCAAAACAGTATGACCGCCATTGCATAATTTGGCAATATTGACTCCTATGTGCTGTAAATATGATAATTTGAGGACAAATTCACTGTTTTACTTGAAACTTGTACTGGGTTTCATTTCCTTAAGATGACGAATTGGTATAGATAACACCCAATTTCAAAAAACCAAAATGGCCACCATTGCTTACTTTGGTAATATTTACGTCGTTATGTGTTGTGAAAACAAGGCTTGAGAACAAATTCATGGACTTATTTTAAACTTTTCAAAATAGTTTCCAGTTTAGAAACAGATGGGATTGCATTACACCTAATTCTGCAAACCACAATGGCCATCACTCAAAAGAAAAAACAAAATTTGAAGTTAATATCTGAATATTTTTTAACTTCAAACTTCGCTTTTTCATTCACAAAAAACAAAAACATATGGTCAACATTCAGGATTGCATATTGCACCAGAAATGGGGATAAACACCGTAACTTTTACTCTTCGGCTCTTGGAAGGAAAAAAACTGTTTTTAAACATAAGTAAGAAAATGTGATTTGACTAGTGAGTTTATTTTTTAGAAGAAAAAAAAGCCTTCAATCTTGGACCTGCTAGCTACGTAGCTTGTTTATATTTTTATATTGAAGTTTTGGTTCATTAACATAGTACATGTATATCTTTTTCAAAATGTCAACTCCCTTACGATTTCGCTCTCATTATGATTGTAATATTGCATGAATTTTCATGGAAGGAGGGTTCCGTCACCGTTCTGGTGTATTAGCTGTTATGTAACATATTGGTTAATTCCAGAAAATTTTGTATGTAAGACACATTTTGAAACTGTAAATAAATGAAGCAAAATTTTGCTGTTTACCATAATTAATATTTATTGCAAATTCTCCACTTAAGCGACTGTTCCTAATATAATCCATACAATACATTAAACCTATACTACTGTATTGTATATAACAGCTTTACCCATAAACTTTTTTTTAAATTGTGTACTTATTAAAAAATATAAAAACTTTTTTTTTTTTTTTTTTAGCAAGGAGATGTTTTTGAAAAACCTGATGATTGCTTGTCATGGCAAGTTGTTCGTATTCTTCATCAGGTATGATGTAGTTCATTTTTAATAGATTTTCATACTTTTTTAACAACATAGATTCCTGGGTTGTTTGGAATGGATGAATCTTGGGGTAATTTGCTTACAGCACAGTAATATATTTATTTAATTTCATGATGTTAAATGAGCAAATATTTGAACTTTACTAGCATAAGTAGCTTTCAGAAAACATTACATGTATCAATGCTCCAGGGTGGTTAATGATACTATTTCAGAGTTAATGTAGATCCAGAAAACTGACCATGAACGTACCAGTATTTAGTTGAAACTGTACTGATATAAAATCGAAAAAATATATGTTGTGTTTTAAAGCTAAATTAAACTCATTTTACTGTGATATAATTCTTTGTTTTCTCTTTCTTTTATTCAGCTTTTTTCTAGGATGGAAAGCCGTGAGAAGAAGTGGAGACAAGTGGGAAAATCTTCCGGGGTGACTCCAACAGTGACCATTAAACCCGAGCGCCTTTTGGAGAAAATCCGGTAAATGGGAGTCTTTAAGCCACAAAATTGTCATTTGTATATTTATATATATATTTTAAACACTGTCAAATTATTGTTTAAAAGGATCCATTTTTCACATTGATTTCCATAGCCTTTTGCAAGAACCCTTTAATTCTTTAAAGTTTTAATAATGCTTTATTAAGTACTAAAGTAGTGTTTTTTTTCTATTTTTACGTTTCTACAGGGCATGTACTTAGATGCCTATTGCAAAGATCAAAGATTATTGTGGCAGACTTTGGCTTCCAGAGCTCATCTTCATATCTGTTCCAATATTTTTAAACCAAACCCCTCCTTATACTTAGGTCATGGTCTTATGTGGTACATTTGGCTACATTGACGTTTCTGCAATGTCCATGACACAACAAAATCATGTGACAAGAAAAGTCCAACATACAATATGAGTGTACATGTAGTTAAGAACTTGGCAATAATGAAATTTATCAAAACTCAAAACACCATTTGTCATTACTTGTATCCTTAGGCCCCTTGATGGTTTTGCTGTCTTTTCCCGTTATATTGCCAGTTCCTTCGTTAGATATGTTAGGCTTATCCAGCTTGAGTTGCTATGGATATAACTCAACAATTAGTTGGGAAAAGGTACAAGTTTAGATAAAAATATATAGGATCATAGTACATGAATTTGGACATTTTCTAACGAAATCTATCAATGTTAAAATTGAACAGAAGCATTTTTTGGGGACTTTTATTGGACTGATTTTGCAATAAATTATTTAATTCTGTGAAACAAAGGCCCTCAGACAGTCTGATATAAGATAATTGTGTTAAGGAGGAACATGTATTTCAATGAGTTAATGTATATATATCAAATATTACATTTTTGTGGTCGTATAATGTCACTGTTGACTACATTGCTGCCCTATTGTGAATTATCCGTAAGCATATTGTCAGAATATAAAGGTACGCTTAGACTCAATCTGGATCTTTTTTTCTGTAAATATCACAATTCACCTTGTCCTTGTTTCTTGTTAATGTTTGTTGCTACTGTAGTTGACAATGGATTACTTCCCCTTCGACTGGCGTTCTATAAGTAAAGTAACCTTAAGCACTTTAGAGAGTCATAATCCATTCAGACAAACCCAGAAGCTTCTCTTTTTTCCTGGTGCTCTCAAAACAGGGATCCCATCTGTTTGTGATGTCTTTTTAATTATTTTAATATTTTAGAAATTCTTAGTTTCTCTCTCTGTTTGCAGACAAATTAACCCCATGTTTGAAGGCTATCTGCAACATGATGCCCAGGAGATGCTCAGATGTTTATTGTGTTACCTTCAAGATGCTCAAAAGGAAATTATCAAAGTCAGAAGCAGAAAGAAAGAAATAGATATGAAAAAATCTTCAGATATGAGCATAGCCAGGTATTTTGGTAAGGGAAGTATAAGTAAGACTAAAGCTTGTATGTCATTGAAGAGCAGTGAACCATGTGACTACAATGACAGGATGGCTTCGTTTCAGGCCGGTGATTTTTTGGACAATATAAAAACTGAAAATCTTAACTGTGTAGATAAAGAGTACACTCTAAATACCGAACCTGAAAAGCATAACATCAGTATAACGGATATGTCTACACTAACAAGTGACCCCAATAGACTGTCTTTTGATGAAATTGATAGTCTAGCAGTCACTCCTACATCTAAGAAAAAGGAAACTGACAATGTTGATATAACAGCTTCAAATTGCAACAAACCCTGTAATAAACATACAAGAAAAAGACGCCTTGAAAATCCCTGTGATAATCGTAAATCTTTGACTAAGAATAGTCCAGAACCTCTAAGTTTTGCTCAAATTCCTAATGGTGTCTGCAGTACGTTAGAGGGAGGAAGTATGGCCATAGATCAAGGTTCAGTAAAGTCTAATGCAAATACCAAATCAGAACCATCTTGTGTGGATGGTGAGACAACAGTGCAGTGTCCATTGAGATCAGAAACTACCTCAACTGTTAGTGCTCCCCTGTCATCTCATCCAAAGAAAAGAGGCAGAAAACGCAAAAAATTTCCCTCCGGTACTATTCCTGAAAAACTTAATGATGAATCATCATGTAAAAAATCTAGTGCTGAAGAAATGCCGATGGATTCAACCCAGTCATATGCTAAATCCCAACCATCTGTGCTGTCGTTGTTCGGCCGCAGAGAAGCTGGCTGCAAGAGGCTTGGTATGAGGGGGGCTGCAGTTGCTAAAATATGCAACGGACAAGAAGCGCCAAATAACCTTCATGACAAAATCATCTTAGAAACTGCAAAAACTTCAAGCGATCTGAAATCAAGTCATCCGAATCATACAGGGGATCCACCAACAGATAGTATTGACCTGACGAAACTTGAAATAAGCCCATTGAAGACTAGAGCGGATGCAGTTAACCAAGATATTAGGAGAGATACTACAGACACTCTTCTGCCTACTGTAAAACAAGAAAATATAGGTAATGTAGATGAGGGTAAAATAGAAATGGTGATGAACTCTCAGTTGAGATCTCCGTCTAAACGTTGTAGTGGAGTGATGGAGCACGTCAGTGAGACTAACCTGAAGTCTGCCGCTCTTCATGATATCAAACAGGCTCAAGTTAAACTAGAGAAATGTGACACGGTCTGCAATTCTCCATTCAAATCTGTGAGTGCCACCAAGGCCATTGAACATCTTGGTGCCCCCACAGAGAAAAATAAAGATTTTGTTGAGCAGTTATTTCAGGGGGAGATGGTGCTGAGAACACGCTGCATGGCGTGTGAATGCTCAAGAGAACGACGAGAAGTCTTTCAAGATGTCAGTGTTCCGTTGAAGAACTTTGTTTCCTGTGATCCAGATGACTCTGATGGTAAGAAAGATTTCATCATTCATTACCCAGTAAGCTCAACTGTAACTCCACATTTGTGTTGCTAAACATACATGAATTTATAATTATAAAAACGCTTTCCAGTATGATTACTTATTTATTATTTATAATTAGACCCAAAATGTCCAGTCAATTTTATTCTGTTAAACATATGGCCGCCCAAAATATTTTATGCACAAATGAATGTAAATTTCATAATATCTCCGTAATTATCAAGCAAAAAGAGGGTACGGAAATCTGATTATTGTCACTGTGATGTTTAGCTTTATGAGTTCTATATTATTTTATATTTGAATTTCAGAAGAACAAGAGGAGGCATCTCTGTCTTGTTTGATGTCTGCTTTCTCTGACGTAGAAAGACTGTGTGGTGATAACAAGTATTTCTGTGAGAATTGTTACAGTTACGAGGAGGCTGAGAGATCCCTTCATTATGAAACTCTTCCAGATGTATTAACATTGCATCTGAAAAGATTTGCTGCTTCCTCTGGGTGAGTTTACTGTATGATAAGTTTCTGTTTATGTTACTTGAACCACACAACTATAAAGTAATCCATTCGTCAAATTGTCCATCACACTTTGGTTTCCCCTCAGCCTATCTCGGGAACTGTTGGATATTTTCAAACGAAACTTTATATAAACTACAATCAGGTACTGAAGTTGTGCCATTTAGTATTTTTACCTTTCTTCGTAACCAATTTACGTTATGCAAATTTCTCTATCAGTATTCTTTAATTTCTTTGACACCTGACATATAATGGACAAACTAAAGGTAAACTTCTAGAGATAAAGATTGTTGCATTCTCTAAGCAGGGATGGAAATAGGCCATTAATCACTGATTACCAAAATGGAAAATAACCAATTGGCATAGACTTACCTTTCCATGTTAAATAAGAATAATAGATCAAATTCCTGGGTTGATTTCAGAATAATCAATGAAAATGTGTTCCTTTATTGCAAACCCTGGTGAGCTAGGTACCACCTACATTCTGTCTACGGGTAGTTCTAAAATCAAATGGAAAGCAAAATAGATGACAATTCTCCCACCCAGGGAGGATTCCTCTCGGTTTTCCACCTTAATAAGGCCAGGAAAAGTGTGAAGTGGGCTATCCGTCGTCATATAAGTGAAATATGTGTTTTCTATCCACTAGGTTTATGGGTAATTTGACAAAGATAAATGACCACATAATGACTCCGGATTACCTCCCTTGTCTTCGGTACAAGTGTCCACGGCCGTGTCAACGCACTGACCACAGGTACAGTTCCTTTTTCTGACAAGTCTACTTTTAGTAATTTATAGTTATTCTTAAGTGGTTAAAAAACAAAGTTCACTTGGTTATCTGTGAAAAACATTCATATGACAGCAATAGAATAACATTGAAAAAAAAGTAACATAATCCTAGCTGTTATTTGAATTAGGCTTATATATATTTTGAGAATGGATCTATTACTACTGTGACAGAATTCCACTGTTTGAGGAGTAGCTTCCTTAATGAGATTCTGATCTTTCTAAAGGTTCCCTTTTGTAAATGTGAAAATAGCCATTAATTACACATTGAACCCCAATCAAACAATCAAAACATCCAATTCTGTCAACAGATGAAAAATGAGTTAATTAGATGTACATTTGAGGTATAGTGCAATGATGCTGTGTCACAGTATCTACCACATAAAATGCCTTAACAGGCACCATACCTTATCTAGGGGTGTACTGATTGTCGTCACAATGTGATACATGCATCATAAAAGTAGTCATATGTCATGGTTTTAGGCTTTGCAAATATTTCTTTAAAATCCTCAAAACTAAAATGTATCAGATGTATGGTTGGTTTATTGATTGATTGAACTGCGATACATGAAATTATAGAAAATCAAACTTGTGAGAGTAAGTTTTCAATAAAATATGTTTTAGATAAGAGAAAATTAATTGTCCACCAGTACCACCACTACTTTAGTCTATCAGTCACCCGTCACCAATGTTTGTGAACACGCTAACTTTTCACCAGATTCTGTAAAATGAAATGGTCATTGTTGCTTAATTTTAGCATATTCATGCCTATATGTGTTGTGAAAACAATAAGTGGAGAATAAATTCACGGATAAACTTCAAACTTGGTATGTAGCTTCCTCCTGTTAAGACGACTGATGGTATTGCATTTCACCTAATTCCATTAAATGCAATTGGGCATAATTGCATAATTTTAGCATATACGTGCCTGTATGTGTTGCGAACATGATAAATAGAGAATAAATTCACAGATAAACTCCAAACTTGGTATGTAGCTTCCTCCTGTTATGACCCCCGTGGGGGAGCGGGTGGGCCGTTTAACACCAGCAGGCCCTGCAGAATACTCCCTCGGCTTCCTCGGTCGA
>JAVFBX010184825.1:0-14064 GCA_034783855.1 Mopalia kennerleyi | reverse complement strand
ATAATCACGGTTTGAAATTATAACACCTACATTTCTCAGGCCCGGGGCTCAGTTAGATACACGATGTCTTTCTGAACCCATTGCAAAGTACTGCTCAGTTCATGGTCATCTGTCGACCACGGCGCAGTTGCTCGAAAGATTAACGCCGGATTAAATGGCTAATAACGGATTAGGGCTAGGCCTTCAATATTTCGTGACGTCATGGAATAGCGGATTAAAGTTTATAGCGTTTCGAGCAACTGGCCCATTGAGTTCATCTGTTTTGGTGACTGCGAATGTTACATTTTCTGCACTTTTATTTTCGTATTACAAAATGCTGTTGAAATCGAAGAAAAAAACTGATAATGGTCACCAACATTAATTCCATTACATTATTTCTGGGAGGTAGTGCCACAGTACGTTCTGCTATACATGGCGAGTGGTTAAGAACAGGGTAGATGTGAAGCTTGCTTGGAAGAGACCCGACGTTCTACGAAACACTTTTTCCACTTCATCAGAAAGTGCATTGTAAATGAGTTCGTCATACTTTTTTTTAAGCTCTGAACATTTGTTGCGGTCAGGACAACCAGCTAAGGCTCTCGGTTTGGAGCACGTCGGTAGATTTTTAAAATAATAAATGCCGTTCAACTTTTTTGAACAATGGTTAGAAGAAAACAAAGCTTTAAGAACAACCAAACCACATCAAACCCAAAATAACACGACAGAGAGCAGATTAAACAAATTACAAAAAATATTAGCCACAAAAAAACAACAACAAGACAACAACAACAACACACAAACCGAATGATTGTTTACTAAAGAAACAAAAGTATTTCAAATTCAACTTGCTTCTTAAACAGGACTAAAACAGTACCGTACCAGATTACAACTCCCCTACATATATCAAAGTTATTGCTTCCAAAGGGGGTGTTTATAGGTTATACTTAACAACGCAGGATTAACATCCACGCACTCGCAGTTTATCTATAACATGATATGATTCATCCTTTCCTTTCTAAAAATTGGCATCCCTGTAATTAATAAAGGGATTGATCGGCAATAATTTGTGCGTGCCAATGACCTTAAGGTTTGTTTCCCATGGAACCTGCCAGTTGTCAGTGGCAGGGAAAAGCCTAGTAAAACCAAATTAAGCCAACTTGACTTTTAACTAGGTCGAGTGAGACTTCATAAACGTGCCAATATTTTACGAGTCGTTAGGTAACACATGTGTTTGTCTACAATCAAGGTAGTAAGAACAATTATATGGGTTTCAACTGCAGGTTTAATAAATGTGCCAAATATTTGATGAGACGTTAGGTAACACATGCTTTTGTCTACAATCACGGTAGGCCCTACTAAGAACAATTATATGGGTGTCAGTTGCAGGTTTAACAATGCTCTCGGGCGTTTTCATCATCAGTTAGCAGGCTATGTATAAACTACTTTCCTGCATCGACAAAATACGAACCTGTGTTTCAAATGTGTGCACAGCGTGATTACATAGGATCGGTTAACAACGTATACACCGAGCTCATACACGACAGACGTAGGCAATAATACTGAATAGGTCCCCCAGATCAAATAAAATCATTTACATTTTTTTTTATATTATTCAATAACTTCTATACTTATACAGATCTCATGTTTTTCCCCCTTATATTCACATTTCTCTTGGTTTGTCGATAAGAAAGGTATTTACTGAAACAACACGAAAAAATAAATTAAGTATGTGTATCGTTGCCGTTTAGTCCAAATACACGCACAAGCCCCTGCCTCCTCACCTCCCCCGCCTACCCCGAAAAAAAGAAGTAAAAATGGTAGTTTCATCGTCTACCTCGTATTCATGTGCGGAGAGTTATGCCATGTGATAAACTTGATGTCACGTCATCTATTCCACATCCGGATAGACTGTAGGACTACGTTTTTGTGTCTTCCGATCGTCTAGCTTAGTCTTACATATGACAGCCCCTCAACCCGTTCACTATTGGTCAAACTGACCTTTCGTGGAATCTACCCACTGCTCGAATGTATAATTGTCTTAATACAAATGAATATAATTCGACCACGATGTTATTTATTTTAATCCAAGACGTAAAATCTTAACCGGTATTACAAAAGTAAAAGGAGAATATAAAATCGAAACTTATGATAGAGCAACCCGATTATAACGAAAAAAAGTTCATGAGAAAAAGCTCGTCCATTTTAGGCATATATCAATGGTGATTTGATTTCGACGAATTGAGCAGTTGTATACTGAATTCAACATATGCGCTTTTTTACGCTCTTTTTTTAAATATAAAGTTCAGCTCAACTTTTTCGATTTTGAGACAATGGATACATGGTAGTGTATGGATTAAAGACGTTGGAAGAATGCATATCCGAGACAAAACAGTTGTTACTATTCCCATCCTGATGTCGGTCAATAAGATAGAGATTTATATAAACACGAAAGTGCCTTGAACTAAAGTAAACTAATATTGCCTCTTCTTTTCCTGGGTATATATTGTTTTATACCTGAATGCTGGGCACAACCAACAACAAAAAAATGATTCAGTATGATAAGCTCTGTTAGTTCTCATGTAAAACGTTAATACAATAAATTTTACTAGAATTATAAGTTTTAGCGATAACCATATCAACATATGTCTGTTATTTAGTCGAGTAGATTATCATGTGCCATACGTCCAGCTGCTGGCATCACAAAAAGTATATATTTAAAAAAAAATCTAATCCCTTAGTTAAAAGATATTTTGTAGAAGGAAGTAGGAAGGTGTCAATCCTGATGCAGTGTTGATTTAGGCAAAATATGAAATTGGTAAAAAAAAACTGCCCTAGACATTTATTCTATTAGGGTGACGATATTGTACCTAACCTGTTGCCGATTGCACACAGTAGTAAGTTCAAAAGGTAAAATACAAATGAAAAGTACAAAAATCGAGGAGATTTTAGACATATACTATTTTGATATAAGTGTAGTCTGGCTATGGCGTATTGAGTTCAATTACCACGTGACTCCAAATCGTATGTGTTGTCCTTGTTGTACAACGATGAATTCGCAAATTTGTGTTAAAATTACAGATTCTCTCCAAAAACAGGTATTAGCTCTCATTACACAGTCTTTTTGTACGGCCCCGTAGTACTTTTATTTGATAGGATCTTAAATGTAAAAAATCTTGAACCCAAGAGAGAAAGAAGTTAATATAAGTAACTGTTGTACAAAATCATAATTTTGTCTGAAAAATAAAAATATTGACCAAAAATAGAGGTTTATGTTGTTTGTCGTTGCCTTTTTTGAGGTTTAACAACGATCTAATAATTATAGTTCGAAAGTAAGAATCCACTACTGTTCTGGTAAGGGTTTTACCTGAAGTCTATCAAGCAGAATTATAAAACCAGCCATTATACAGCCTCAACAGCATTGTGACTAGACCAGCGCTGATTGTTGAAAAAGCGCCCTCTAGTGAGAAATAGAGAAACCTCGAAGAACATGAAGTGGATGTGCAATCATGGGTAAATCATGCTAAAGCCATTTCTACCACTTGGTAAAGGTTATGTTTTACCCATAAGGCGTCAGTAGTTCCTAACATTCAAAATGCGCGAAACGATCGAAATCCCCATTTTCTTGCGCAATGAGTCTTAAGGCACTATGAAAGTCCTCAGAAAGTCACAATACCGTTGACATTGGGTAATGGCTGGTTTCATACTTCTGTTTGATAGACATCTGGTTTTACGTACACTGAAAACTCCATTTGTCAGTGAAATTTCAAAGCTATAGGGCAGGGAAAAAAGTTACCTAACCATAGTGGCGATAGTTGCTTTAGAAATACGACTTTATCAATTAATTTTATATTTAACACGTAAAGGATGACAAATTGCAAAATGTAGGTCTTACATGCGATGATTGGGTTCTATTAGGTCAACACTTTTGTCTCCGTAGAACCTAGCAACAATGTACGACTCATACAGTAGCTAGTCAATACCGCATGCATCCATGCTGTGTTAAATAATTATCAGATTACTCCCTCGCTCAGTTAATAAAACATTGGTCCGTGTTCATATTGTGTGGATAATACCAGCAGACCTTGTGTTATTGCTTTGTACACATGGCTCATTTCACCAATGCCAATGTCAAAGAAGCAATTAGATAGCACAGTAAAGACTGTCAGGAACACAAGGTTGAGCGCATTACGCTAAACCCGTGACATTAAGTATTATGGTCACGAGAAGAATATTATACATCAGATAATATTAGAATAAGAAAAAAACGTATCCTGTAGTCTTTAATGATCATTTTCGTACAATAAACAAGTACCGTAGTTGTGAATCAAGAAAACTTAACTTTACTTAGCGTTTCGACATGTAATTGTTACTATCTGGATTGTTCTGCATACTGTGGTAATATTAGCGTGGTTTGACTCTACTTAACCTTCTGCTGCTTCATTGAGGAACTTTGGGCTTAAATAACGATTTCTAAAATGGTTTACTGTTTGGCTATTCGTTGCAGCCGTACGGGACTATTATAATCTTTATGGAGTATCGTACTGATGTTGACTTGCCTCCTGCTCCGCTGTCTGATTGATTTATTGGTGATAAACGCCGTCCTGAAGTGTATTATGTGATTGATATGACGGCGCGGTCCACCCCAGCAACATTGGTCACACTTTAACATAATCTAAATTTGACTGCGATGGACACATATTACCCGTACCCCTACAACATCAATACAACTTACATTCGTTTAAACGGCATGTTAGATATTAAAACAAATATTTGTCTATAATTATATTTAAGACAGATTATTTATTTCAACTTGGTAGAACGAGCATGTGGGGAAATACATTTACATTTAACATGTCTGACTATAATTTAGTATCATTTTAGCTAACTTCTTCAAATTATATTATCTGCGGCGTTAATCAGATTAAATTGAAGAGGGTGAAATTATAACCCATGCATATATTACGTACCACTTACACCACTAGGTTAAATGATGTTAACTCATTTTCATTACAACCCTTGACGAACAGTGCACCTCAAACCATGTCATTCAGCGAAACGTTTCATTGGCTGCCGAGGTCTTGTAGGAACCAATCAAAGGGCGCCACACAAACAGTCATGTCAAGACGGTTGAGCGGTTCAGAAAGCACAATTTATTGAATCGAATTATTACGTTCTTTGCCATTTCACTAAACAGATAAGAGAGCTACTAGTATATATTCTGGTTTGAGATGCTCTGTCTCTCAAAGGAGAGTGGACACTATAGCGAGCGACGATAATGTTGATTGTCAGAACGACACTGTATCCCCAGTGTTGGTTACCATGGTTAAACTGATCAACTAAGCCGAGATGGTTTCATAAACATATATCTGCATGGATTGGTCCTAGAACAAGGACGGATGTTTGAAAAGCGATCGGAATGTAATAGATGCAATTTACAGGTGAATAGATGTTATGAGCACAAGGCATCGACCTAAATAGCGATATCGCTTGTTGAAATAGTATAACATTCTTAAGTACAAAAAAGCACTAACAGAGAAAACTTCCGCACGACGGCACCAGAGACTCGGATTCCTTGCAAATGTGTTTCGATCTATATCTCTCCTTTGTTATTGCAGCAGCCCGTATAGGTATCATGTTAAGACCGAAACTCTTTCGTTGTAAAATATTTGTTGGTCGATTTTATGGTATAATGGCACACAAAGTTATAATTTTTAAAGAGGCATAAGTGTAACAAGAAGGTATGGCAGTACGATGTGCCACTCATTCGCTTCGTAGTTTCGGCAGACTTACGTAAAGGTAAAGAATATAGAAGTCATAGTCGGTTAGAAACGTTTTTGGTTTCGACATTGAGCAATGTCGCACATTCGTCTTGCACGTCCGCGTTTACCTAGAAAAAGATGGAAAGAACAAACAACAACAAAAATCACTTTTGCTTATCTTTTTTTTTTTCGAAAAAAGTCCGAATGCGAGAACTATTTTTATTCAATTGTGCTTTTTCGAAACAGCGTAAACACGAGTTCGCGTGCGTAAATTCAGAAAATGCAAACACTGTTTAATAGCGGATGGTTGGATTGAGCTTTATGTTGCCCTGGTGCTTTCCGGGATCAAGAGGAACGGGAAGCTGATATGTTTTTCTTTGTAATGTCATGTGATGTTTGTGTTTGTTGCCAGTGATATCGGGGTGGTTTCCTTCACCCATTGGGCTGCTATGCCGTCAACTGAGTGAAATTGCCTTCAGTACGGCGTTAAACCCCAAACAAACAAACAAACTATTTTAAAAAGGGGCATTTAACTCTCTTAAGAATCTTACATTTGTTTGTTTTCCTGGATTGTACAATCTAGTCATGTGGTATGATATGACGTATCTTGGTCTGGCGATGTAAAATAATTTGCATAACGATACAGCCCACCGAATAAATAAATTAATGAATACAATTTGTGCTTTTCTTTCAGACTATGTCATGGACTGGAATCAGAAGATAAGTTACTGTCAAATCACCGCCAGAGCCGAGAGCTTCACTACGATCCAGGGGACGATATCAGTGACAACAATGCAGATAAAAGATACATTGACTCTCTAGCTAGTGGCCTTGTAGGAAAACGAATGATCGACCCGTTAGCAAGTGGTTTTATTGGTAAACGAATGATCGATCCGTTGGCAAGTGGATTTATTGGAAAACGAATGATCGATCCATTGGCAAGTGGATTTATTGGAAAACGAATGATCGATCCGTTGGCAAGTGGATTTATAGGCAAACGAATGATCGATCCGTTGGCAAGTGGATTTATTGGAAAACGAATGATCGATCCGTTGGCAAGTGGATTTATTGGAAAACGAATGATCGATCCGTTGGCAAGTGGGCTTGTTGGCAAAAGGCAATCAGACCGCGAGTAATCTGGTTTCCTTTCAATACATCTCAAGATGGCGAAAGGTTTATATTAAAACATTTTAGTTCTGCCTAACAACAATTCTCTACTGACTGAACTTCCTTAATTCCCTGATAAAATGAAAACCAAATTCTGTTATATTTTTCGAACATTCCATTAATATTGATCCGGTCTGTACATTTTACTGATTTGCAATAAATGTTTGAATTTTGTTATGAGTCGATTCTTTGAATTCTATCACTAGTATTAACTATTAAAGACACTCTAAACTTAAATAGGCTCGCAATAAGGCATAATTATAAAATAATAAAAAAAACACGCTGTACTATTGCTGTGGGTTTTCAACCAGCATTTTTTCTGCTACTATAGAGTGCTGAATTACTAGTTCTATCGTTGGCTTAAACTATAAAAGATTATCCGCCTTCTAGCTAAGCTCAACATTTTTTAATCTTGTACATACTGTTCCTGTTTAGTACAGAATGACATTAGTTTTCCAAAATGAGCAAACACAAGTTTTAAACAACTAAGAAAGTGGCTGATATAGAAGTAAAATGTTTCACATGGCAGGTAATGAATGAAACTGTTGGTCTTAATGCCAACCTGTCATTTACTATTTCGAAACTAACAACGCCCGTGGAAGGCGTCAGCTTTATGCTTATAAATAGTTATTAAGTTGGCAGTCCTTAAAGAAAAGGCTTTCGGAAGACAAAGGATTCCATTGTTTTACGGATATATCGAAAGCCGTTGGGTGTACTGGTTATAAATTCACTCCTTCTCAGTTACCAGGTATTGATCATCAGATTAATCTTGTATAGAATGCACCGGGAAAACTCAACAATCACCCAGACTTTTAGTTTTCTTCAAGAAAGGTAACCATTGATGGTTTCACGTGGTCAAATCTTGCATTTGCAAGTGGCTGGAATTACACACCAAAACGTAAATTGTTATCGATGCATTCCTTCCAGGTTTCTATCTTAAGCGGCACACGCCTTAAGATCGAGCTAAGCGTCGAGGTCAAAGGGATATACTAGTACCTAGAAAGCGATTTTCTGAATCTTCCATTTAAGGTGACGGCCATAAACACGGGTCATTATACACAGAATAATAGCATGTTTTTCTTGCCCATCTTGCCCATTTTAGCAACGATTATTATGGGGATATATGGGGATATATTGCAGTGCTATCGCATTTACACGGGTTTCATCGCATTACTGGATATGCTGATGAGAGCTTATGAGAGAGGAAGAACGATCTCTGAAACGTCTGTATCTATTACCAAACATTAATTACCAGGACACCACTGGATTTTTTAAATGTATTTTGACATAATCGTCCTGTCATGACGGATAGTTAGTAACAGTACTTGGGGTAAGCAGCTAACACGTCTTCTCTACATCACCTTGTGTCCGACAAAGGGGTGATAGTATATTAACCGATGGCCAGACAGATTGGCTGATCGACACATTAAGATGTGCGGTTTCTCTGAAACCGAATTTGTTTGCAAAAGCAACAATCATGTTTATGTGTTCGTACAACCGTTTTTCAGTAAAACATTAATCTCTTTAAGGTGGATAGCGACTGTATAGGCCCATATATTTCATTTGTACTGTATTTGTACATAAAAGATAAACCCAGGCAAACATCTTCCAATAATTCACACGGTTATTGATGATTGATCGAACTTAGTGACGGTTTCAATTTTTACTGATATTAAGATAACATAAGGTGACGTCATTTACTATATAAACAAATATTCGTATTAAGTTATGTGAAAGAATGCCCATATAAAAGTGTTAAAATTGTCAGAAATATGCACTGCTTGTCTTTATGTGAGTCGATGATTTTTTGTTTAAAAATTATTGAGGAATCCCGTTAATCTTCAGAAATACTTATTTCCAGTCGGTAAAGGAGAGTTTTTCTGATGACATAAAATACCACTTTATTAACCATACAACAAAGGCATTCGTTATACTCGTTGGCAATAGACACCGGCTCAGTTGCATAATACTGATCGGCAAACGACGCTGGTATAAAAGGTACCGAACACAATTCCGCCGTCACCTCAGTTTCAGTTCGCATCAAGAAAGGTAGCCATTGGTGTTTGTCAAGGGAGCAGGGCATGCATCAAAGGGATTGAAATTACACACCGAGGGCGAAAGCAAATTGTTATCGATGCTTTCCTTCCAGTTTTCTATCTTGACTTGTCTTGGGATTGAGCTACGCCTCGAAGTCAATGAGACTATGCACACTGAATTGATTTTGTGAATCTTCCATCTAAGTTCACGGCAACAAACACGGGTCATTATGTACATAATAATAGCATGACTTGCCGTTCAACAAAGGATGCTTTCTCGGTGGTATCAACCATCTC
Source organism: Mopalia kennerleyi (assembly GCA_034783855.1). NCBI lineage: Eukaryota > Metazoa > Mollusca > Polyplacophora > Chitonida > Mopaliidae > Mopalia > Mopalia kennerleyi. The sequence goes on along the minus strand of JAVFBX010184825.1, from coordinate 4,826 downwards.
AAACGTCATTTTCATCTATTAGTAAAGAGTTTAATGGGACCAGTTCTGTGTTATGTCCACACCATTAACAGACATGCTAACGAAAGCCACGTACAGATCAATTACCATTAAAGAGACAGGATACATTGTCGAAACTAGATACAACTCCAAATTCTCAAACTATTACAAAAACACCAAGGCATTTTTATTGTTATTTTTTCACAAGCGCTGACCGGTGACCAAGGCCTGGCAACGTATAGCCGCTGATAAAATATGTTCCCTTAATTTGGTTTTAGCCGTGGCTTAGTGCTTACTAATCCTACTTCGATGTACCGTTCACGGGATCGAGTCCGTCTGTCGAAAATGAGGTATATAAGTGTGACTCTGGCAATCGAGGGGCTATTTTTTTCGAGGTTTCCTCCCGGTTTTCCACCATAATCAATCAAGGAGCAGTGTGCAGTGAACAATCCGTCGTCATATAATTAAAATACCCCTGTGTATGACGTTAAACCCCTATGCGACGTGATCCTATATTCACAGATTGGCTGCAGCTTTAGATGTGCCGTATGTGTGAAGCCGAATATATCAAGCAGAAGCAGGTGATCTGAAATCGTTTTCGTGTAAAGCAGGATTTTTTTTAAGAAACGGATTTATCGCTGTGGGGCGATATATATGTATTTCTTTGTATGTGAGTGTGACAGTTAAACAAAGACAACGATCTCCAAATGGTTAACATGCTTATTAATAAACTATAAGTGAAAATCTCAATTTATTATCATTCAATAATTAAAATAACACTATCATTTTCCTATTTGTTATTCCTGAATAAACGTCATCTATTGAGAAGAACCTACCAAAATTACACTTCGATAACAGTCTTTGCTAACACGTCTTCTGTCCACCACCTCGCGCCAGTCAAATTCGCGATACCAAAATTGACCAATGGACATACAGATTGGCGGACAGTTGCAGATATGCCATATGCGTGATACCAAATCATTCTGCAAATACAGAGAACCCCAGCTGAAAAAACTGATTCGAATGTACAATTTCAAACAGTTAAATTTGAACACTAAGTTTAGTTGTTCGGCGACCATACTGCGGAGTCATTGATTAGGTGAAGAGTGTTAGTATGATTGTCGCATTAGAGTAGGCTCCCTACTTAGGGAGTTTTTGTAACATATTAACGTGTAATTCATGAGGTGAAAGCGAGCAACATTTATCGAATAACTGACTACTCCATATAACTATTCATTTGACTTGTCCCGCTGGTGATAGATTAAAAATGAAATGAATTGATAGCTTAAAGTTTATTTGAGACACTTCACATTTTGGCAAATTCCACATAGAAACTTCCTTATATATCAAAATTGGTTACTCGTAGAGACATTACTTTTGTCGTGGTTTTAAGAGGACAATGTAGGGGTGTTTATTTGATAAAAATCCAGTCGAAATTTTAAGAAATGATTTCAGAAATATAATTTTTTGTTTTTATGCCATGTCCTAAGGTTGGGCAGACACAAGACACAAAAGTCTAATGAAATCGTTCTAAGTAAATCAAAATGGGCACCACTTGTAATGCAAGGGCTATTTGACAAAATAAACTAATTGAGTTAGTGTTATTATAATTATATTTTGAGAAATAAATCCCATAATGCAGAGTCTTTTTTTGGTCGACGCTAATTCAATCTGCAATTCGTTTCAAAGTTATTATGCAATCTTCACAAAATTTACAAATTTGATTTTATTATTGTAATGAATACATTTTAAATTTATAAACAAACGTCCGAAGGTGCTTAGAGCTGTTTTCTTCTCAAATTCAACCCAAAGGTCCAGCAATACCGTTTTGTATAAAACCCGTAACAGTTTTATCGCCGTTAGGTGGAAAACGACAATATATGTTTTTCATTGAGTGTATATACACTCTTAGAAATAATGGTTCTTGTAGTGTGTTGAAAAGAGGATGGTTCGGCATGGAACCATCACGGCAAAAATGGGTTCTTTGATAAAAGAAGAGATGGATAAATACTTGGAACGGTTGTTGTGAGGGTTCCATGCAGAACTATAAAGGGTTTCACCAGAGCCATGATTGAATAACCGGAAAAGGTTCCATTTGAGCCATATCTCTTCAAGAGTGTATATGTAAACATTCCCAGACAGAGATCTTCAAATAATTCACAGGCTTATCGATGGATTATCGACACTTAGTGAAAGTATATAGGTTTGATTGCCAAATACTAGTAACTAGCAGAGAAAAACATTGGCAATTGTTCAATGTTGCTTTTGCGCAAGCGTCCTTTTTTAATTTTGTTGTTAACCAATAGAAGCTCGGCAAACAGATCTTATCCACATCTTTCAGTGCTAGCTCAATTGGTAAGGTATTATTAACATATGAGTAGACTGATTGGCTGTCAGCTTCAGTCTAGCCGCACCTGTGACACTGAATATGTTTGCAAAAGCAAACAACCGTTCAACGTATTCGTGAAACCGTTTGCTAGTAACGTGTATATCATTGTATCGTGGAAGTCCACTGTATATCTATTTCGTCTGGCGTGCGCGCATGGAAGAAAAACTCGGACCAATATCTTTGAATAATCTACCATCTTACATTGATAAACCTTATGCAATTAACGTAAACATCAAGAGACCAGGTTATTAATATAACAGTATAGACTCGTTGAAGGGAAAGACCAGCGATTTTCGACTAGCTCAGTAGTACCTTTTGGCGACCTTAGAAATGTGCAGCAGTGTTTATTAATTTATGATATCAAAGTTAAAACACAGTTAAATATCCGCATCAAACATAAAAAACAAAAACAATTTTGTATGGTCCCAGTTACTTTCAGGTTAATATTGCTATGTATGTTAAGAACTTAGGGTTAACCCCATCATATGGCTTAAAGGAAACTACCTCGACATCACTATCAATTCAGAATGACAATAGAGGGCACAGCATCTCCAGACACCCCCTCCCGCCCGAGCACACAAACGCAGTCACTTAACCGTCGTCCGTGGTTCTCTCTTGTTGTCAGCTTTACTGATTGATTGATTGATTAGTGTTTTACGCCACAGTGAGCGGTAGTTCAGCCACGCTGTGGCGTGAACACAGTGAAACTATTTTATCCAAGGTTCTTCTCAGACTGCACCTTTGGTAGCCTACATGTATTTACCATCAAAAGGAGAAACATATCAACCAAAAATTAAATGCACAAGAGTTAACTTTTTTGTGTTTTAATTTTTGTTGATGAAATATATCAATACCGGTACATCAAATATTTCATCCTGAATGTAACAATTTGAAATATCGTGCTTAAAACTATGTAAGATATAGTTATTTACAATCATTTTGAAAACGAAGCTCGTTGTTACACCTCCACCCACTCCACGGCTTGATGTGTAAGGCGCCATTACAATGATAAGCGGAAAGCAAAAATTTATATCTTAAGTTAACTGCAGCCTTATGAAACATGAATCTAATGGATTCCTCATATAATCCGCATACAAGACAATAAAGGCTGAAAAAAAAGCTGCAGATTCATGAATCCACGATAAAGAAAAACCTATAGAATTAAGGTTTGTCATTTATCATCAAATTACCTGCTAATTAATCGACAGGTCCAGGATGAGAGAAAAAAGAATATATTAGTATGATTGACCGTTACTGGACCAACAGAGAAATATTGACATGAAGTAGAGATAGACAACGATCCCTTTAACACGCAAACCAGTTACGCATGTGGTATTTACCAACTGTACTGTCATTCGGTTTATAACGATAATGCAGTATTTGATTACACTCAGTCCACCTTTACCACAGTTAAAAACATGTCCTGATTCAGACAGGATATTGACTGCATTAATTTGTCTACGTCTTAACAGGTCCATCGCCGTGATTTACATCAATACCAAAGGCCTGTATTATACGTTCCTGAATTGTTGAACAATTTTTAAGCGCCGTATTTGTCAGCACTTATACATGCTTCTGTTAGCGTGTAATATGAAGTCTCGATATCGATAAATGAATTGTCGATATCAATAAATTAATTATCGATGCAATCAATAATAATGTTGCAACTAGATTCATATGGAAACGAAGGGTTCGTCATTTTAGTTCTGCCTGAGAACAGCACTTCACGGACAGAACTTCCCTAAGGAGTAAAAATGTGGCCTTTATTTTTTTGTGACTTTTACGATCATGCCCAAAGGATGATTATATTAACATCATATAGAAAGAAAGAAGAGGACATCTAGAATCTAAATATAATGTTATATTATGATTCATGTTAGTTTATAATAAATAAACAAAACCGTCAAATAATTTTAAAAAATGGACGTTTGTTTATAACTCTTATTTTTATAAGATAGTTAGAGAATTTTTCTGCAAATTACCCTGTATATTTGTAGACGAGCATTTAATCTAAAATAACGTCATAGGCTTTTCTAAATTCAAGTTTCTGCACAATTGATAAAACATACTTCCCCCCTAAGAAAATGGTTGCTTCATATCTTCAAAACGAAAATCAATAATAAAAATTTGCTTGAATTTGTTTTAGATAATGGCTGAAAGATCGTGTGGGCCAAATTTCAAAGACTTAGTGCCAATAGTTTTCGCTAAATAAATGATTTAACGTTAAAAATCAAGAAAAATGATAGCAATAATGATTAAGTTGTCAATCAGCAACGGAGAAGTTTTCTGTAGACAAGAGATATCATTATTTTGCAGAAATGACAGACGCTCAATATTCTCCTACGCAATTGACTCCAGATCTGTTACACTGTTAGAAGAATTTGGTCGAATCGACCAAAAAAAACTTGGTCGCTTTCGACCAAAAAAAACTTGGTACAGT
>JAVFBX010184814.1:0-14064 GCA_034783855.1 Mopalia kennerleyi | reverse complement strand
TTGTTTATCATTTCCTGTTTCCTGGATGACCGTTCCAAATGTGGCTGAAACTAGTTCCGGGCCCTAGAGGGTTAAACCGTCGTCGTCTTACCTCCATAGAATCATGTATAGACGTCGGCTTTAAAAAGCCAGATGAGGATTGGTCTTTACATGAAGTAATAATTGTATCATTCCAAATGTAATCCGACTGAATGCTGATACAAAGATAATTGTTTATGGTATTCTGATGATTCGTGATGGTGACGTCACGGATCATTTCAACGACAATTAACTTGATATAATGACACGGCAAACTTGTCTTATAAATGAAGCGCTCTTGAGTACGGCGTTGAAAACCAATCAAACGACAAGGTTACGATAATTAAAGGATTGTCAATTTTGGACAATATATAAATTCACGATTAATTTATTTGTACGTTTCGTGTTTTTCCCATGGGCTATTGACAAAATACTTCATGAACATTGGCTTTGTTTATTTCAACAGGAGCTACCAAGATGGCGTCTGTTAACCAGAATCGAATGGCCGCTTCAAGGCGTCTGATGAAAGACTTAGAAGAGATGAAGAAATTTCCGGTGGAAAATATTTCAGCGGTTCCTCTGGATGACAACTTATTCGAGTGGCACTGTAGTGTTGTTGTTAGCGATGTTTACTTCCATGTCATACTTTACTTTCCGGACAATTACCCCAATTCAGGCCCATCAGCAGAATTTTTCCCATTTGGTCTCAATTTAAGTAGCGGTGCAAGGATGCAAGGGAAAAAAGGGATGAAATTTTGTCTGAGTTTCTTGTCGGACTACAGCTATTTTCACCAAGAGTGGCAAAAAGATGTCGGCTATGGCTGGAGTCCAAGTTGTACAACACAGATGCTGTTATTAAACATATGTGCAGCGCTCATCGAATTTAACGCCGTGAAATTAAACGAAGAACTATTAAAGGATTCGTCTTTGTCGTGTGCTGATTGCGGTCATACCTGTAACAGCCCATTTCCTCCATTGTCTCAAGGCGCCGGACATACTGCACAAATCCCAGACGACAAGCCTGCAATATCCTGTTATGTTTCAAGAGATACTTTCAGCCTTAGCAACAAGCCGGAAAGCAACGAAGAATTGTTTGGTTTTGGGCTTGAGATTCGAGGAAGTACTGGCAAACGATATCTAGGTTCCCCTTGTGAGACTCTTACATTCGGTTCTTTTCAAAGAATGAAGGACAGTTTGGGGTTTGTCCAGTCTTCAATCAAAGAGGAACTAAAACATTTCATTCCATTATTCATTCACCCGAGTCACGGAGAGTACATCAAAGAGCTGTTCGAGGGAATCGTTGAGAAACTATGCAAAGGCCGCCAGTCTCCCAGAGGAAAGAAAGGCCCGTACACAATGGCCGACAAGATCCTTGATGTACTGCCCAACCTCATGGCCACAACTATTTATGATTTCACCATTGATTTAGAAGGCAACAGTGCTTTGCTTAATGGTTTTTTTGCCGTTCATCGTTTGTTCCTCTGGGCTTGTGAAACGTATCCCGGGCTCCAGGAAACCATTGATCAAAGGATTCAGGTGCGTTGAGAGGTGGATTGATTGATTGATTAATGTTTTAAGCCATGCTTATATGCATTTAATTTATATGACGGCCGTGTATTCCAACAGAAAAAGATACTTTCGCCACCATAAAATGGGAAGTGTTTTTGAGTTAAGAAAATGACTGGTGTAAGGCTCAATACGATTAGTTGGTCGATTAGTCTTTAACACTATGCTAAACAAAAGAATATGACGACCGTGTATTCCAACAGAAAATGATACTTTCGCAAACGTAAAATGTGAAGTGTTTTTAAGTAAAGACAGATGACTGCTGAAAGGCATAATACGATTAGTTGATCGATTAGTCTTTAACACCATGCTAAAGATTACATGACTTATATGATCCCCATGTACTTCAACAGTTCAAAGTCTCACAAGCACAACAATACAATGTGAAGGGAGTTGTTGGAAAATTAATTTTCTTCCACTGCTAAGTGAAGACAATAATAGCATTTAAGCCACTGTGGTTTTACATGATGATTGGATGTACGAAATAAAACCAGTTTCTTCGGTTTATTTAACTGTTGTTGAGTATGCTAATATTATTTGTTTGAAAATTTAGATGTTTTTTATACGCCTCTTTATATTTGCAGGATTTTATCGAAGATGAGAACAGTCGTCACAAAACGAATTGTCCTTATACCGAAGAATGGTTGATGCTACTGACGGTGGTTTCACGCGAATACAGGTATGTCTATATTGAATGACGCACAGAGCATTGACGAAGGCGAAAATGGCTTAATTTAAACTTAAGTTGACTTTAGCATGAGAAAAAAAATATTAAAACTTTGGACTTTAAGGTATACTTAATTTCCATCGAGGTAAAGTTAGTGATTCTGGGAGAGACCAGTGTTATTTGGGGATAACATTCTGGTTTATTTAAGGGTATCTTCCTCGGTTGCGGCGTTCTGATTGGTTTTTCTTTCGACCAATAAAAACACCGAAATCTAAAGCAGCAGAACGAGCAGCAGCATTACGCCGTAAATTCGTCTCGTTCTCCAAATTTAAAGAATATTGACGAGAATGGTTATTTTTACCTCTTCTTGTTTTCACCATTTTTATATGAAGACAGATCGTCAATTATATTGTTGGTATTTTTTCTGTAAAGATGGAAAGATGTTGGAGAAGTATACTTAACAGAGGTGTGGAAACGAACCGTTTTTAAACAGATTGTTGAATACAGAGAACTTGTCGAAGATCAAGATTGTGTGTCGACCGTAGATGTGCTTCAAAAGGTCTTTGATTTAACTGCGGCTCTGAACAAAAAGATAGCTCTGCAGGTAGGTAAAAAAAACATTTGAACAAGTGACTTAAACATAATTATGTAACATACAATGTTCTTTTTTGTCCATTTAGTTTCCCTTCAAAACAGCGGCTGCTTACAAATGTCATATTGAATCACCATGTATCCATCGTACTTTCAGTCGCGATTTTAATCTACTTCACAAAGTGTTGTGACGCCATGTACGCAACTCTGCCAACTTTCTTTCACTCGATTTGACGTCACAGTAAGTACTGACAAAGACCAGAACTAGTTTCAATGCGGATATTCAGATAAACTTTCTGGAAGACTGTCCTATGCATTAAATAAGATATTCATAATTATCACCCAATATAATGTTACTGTTGTGTTCGAGGCACAATTATAATCAAAATGTGTCGAATGTACATTTTATATTTTTTAAAACTTTTAGGTGATTTTTCTCACTGTTGCTTGTCCATTCGGATTGAGTCGAGAGGATATCATACGTCGCTATGACAACAATCTTGGACTGCCCACCAATGAAATGATCGATGAAGTCAAAGACGGACTGAAACTTGCACGCGGCTCAAAAACTTTCGCAGATTGGTTTAAGGTTAGTATTTTCTAGTAAGAAAATGCTTCGATTTCGGTAAAATAAAAATTGTCCCATTTACTGACCCGATTTTTTAAAAGTTCATTTACACAAAAATGTTAGCTTTAAATGTTATTGAAGACATACGCAAAAAGGGACCCAATATACAGACTTAGCGATCATATTAAGAACATAAAAATTATTGTTAATTCATTAATTAAATGATTGATTGATTGGTGTTCTACGCCGCGCTTTAGGGTACTTCCCTTACATGACAGTGGTGTATTCCAACAATAATGGACGCTAGCACAACCAAGATGTGATGTGCCTCCATAATGTTGGAATGTTAATTTCCCTCCAGAGCTAACTAAAGACAGCATTGCTACTCTCCAAACAAACTGCTATGTTCCAGCACCGTATAATATTTGTTGGTGTGAATTTTGCAGCATATAATGTAGTTAATGGTTTTTACTCTTGTAGATCTGGAAATTTGCGCCCATATCAGACGAAGAAATAATTCTGCGTTTGGTCGAATCGGTCCAATTCAACCTCTCAACAAAGGGTTACACAAAACGGTCCCGAATAAAAAACAATTGGATAAAGGCAATAGATAAGTGGAAATCTGGAAAAGGTCTGTCAATTCTGAAGAAATTGGTTGTGCACTCTCTCATTCCTGTTGTTAAAGTTCCCGAGCTCAACGAAACACAAATGTCCATCAACAAAAGTTCATCAACAGAGGAAAACGCAACGTCACAGGGTACAGCTGTACACGCGAGCTCAACAAGCGCCACCTGTGAGGAAACAGTTGAAGAAATACAAGGGGAACAACCTATGGATACCAACGAAAGTTCCAATTCAGTTGTAAGAAAGTTAAATACAAACTTGGACAATGCACCTTCATTACGACCGAATTTGTGGCCATCCATGACATTGAGCAGTTTGGCAGATCTCAGAGTAAAGAGACATTTACAGATTTTTAAGAGTTCTTCAGACGTCAGTCGACCTAGACGACTACAGTCTTGTAGTGTGTAAGAATGTGTCAAACTGCACATTATCCCCATTTCATCATTCACTTCGCCTGTATACACAGTGAACTCCATGCTCATGGAAGGATGAAAAGCGTTAATGTACCTGTTCGTAGAAACAATCATACAAGATATACTATAGGAAATATTTAAACAATCTCGATTGTGAATAACCTGGGCATACTTCATTTGTCCATTGGTTCACGTTTCATCGCGTAATGTACATCATTAAATGTATATCTGTTTTGGTTAATCTAATAAATTTAACTATTGAGTTTGTTGATATGCATATCGTTGTTGGGAATTGATATACTAACTGGGATGGCGCGAATGTTTCGCCGTAGTTACAGATGGTTGTTTATGAGGACTGTAAATGCAGTTTTTTATTTGTGTATTTCCGGAAGATAAAAATTACTAAAATTGACTAAAACTTAGACTGAGCTAACCAGACAGTGTAGAAATATACAGAATAAAGCTATGTCCAACTGATTTACTTAAGTGACATCGTAACTAAAATGTGGAACCAAAAGTCCACCGTACATCTTCATAACAGTAACATGGGATATATGGTTTTCAGTGGAAAACGATGAAGTCTAAAAAAAAAACCAAAGGATAACTTCAAATTTGTCAATAAGGTCGTAGTATTATAATTTGACTTTAGCTTTGTTTTTGGTTTTCCCCTTTAAAACCATATCTCAAGCGGTTTATTAAAAATAGACAACATCCAGAAACCATGAAACCAAGGATTATATATAGGTCAAATAGCAAAGACCAGTAATGTCTGTTACAATGTGGGCAAATCGAGATTTGTTTGTTTGTTGGCTTGATTGGGGTTTAACGCGGTACTTATGATAAATTCAGTCGCGCAAGCCCAATAGGCAATAGGCGAAGGAAATCACCATGAAAAACAAACAAAGACAAGACAGGACAATCACAGGACACAACACTAAGACATCATAAACAGATCAGCTTCATGTTGCCCCTTATAGCTCCTAGGGCAACAGAAAGTTCCAACCGTCATGGGCTTGTAACCTTTACGACTGTTCCCGTTTATAATATAGTTGCTACTTTGGCGTAACATTCACTCTAAGTCCAACTTAAAATTAGCGTTGACTAAACAACAAATACCATGGTCCGTAGTGTGTGACGTATGGCATGCATTGGTACTGTAATTATAACGATCAGACAGGTTTTTTTATGTAAGTATTGGTATTAAATTTGGCCTTTCTCTGTATATGTTGTTATAGTAATTTCCCACAAGCCAATACCTTGGGTGAACAAACGCGGCTTATAGATCATACCTTTTGTTCGATTAAGAAGCCAATATTCGCTTCATGTTGCCTCACAGCTAGAGGCGCACCAGAGCAACATTTCCCTCCCACTAACCATTGACGCGCAGGGCACTAGGTTATCTTGCTCCATGGAGCATGTCAAACTCAAAAAATAAATAACGCATTTTAACTACTTCGATCTGCTTTTCCATTTAAAAATCATAGCAATCATTGGCATAACCAGGATACCGCATACAGTTTTTCAGTCCATGAACAGGTCTTATTTGCTTTTAATTATCTTCTTGCACAAAGTACCATGGTTTTACACTTGTCTACTGCAGACGATTGAGCAAAGAATTATAAAATTATAAAATATATAAACTATGATACACATATCGCATAATCGGTGACTTTAGAATGATTTTAATATCAAGTCCGATTAGAGAAATTTTACGCGATAGCCATAAGGACTAATTTATCCAAAAAGGTGTTAGGAACTAAGGAATATCTTTGTCACAAATTCAAAAATTTTCTGCCAAATAATACTCAGCTGATCGATGGAATTTTACATGATAGCAACGAGGCACAGTTAACCAAAGAGCTGTTAGGAATTAAGGAATTACATTGTCACAAATTCACAATATTTCCTCCAAAATCCATAAAAAAATTTCGAATAAGTATCGCTTTCCAGCCTTGTACAACATACTGTCATAACGATGAGACGATTTGATCTCTGGTTTGATCAATTTGATAGGCAAGATAGCGGTGTCTGTCTGTGATCATGGGTCAAGACGTTAGATAGCACATTAGTCTCTTGGTATAAACTTAAGTTTGATCCCATCCAAGGCTCTCAGTACAATTTCAGGAACAAGCGTGACTGGATGACTTTCATCTAGGACTATCTTAAACCTGTGAAAAGAAGATGTGAAGATAAAATAAACACACAATATGAACACATTTACATTATATTTTCACCAAGTCAGTTTTATTTCACTTTTTGTTGTCTTAATATTTAATATCCCAAGAATGTCCTGTTTACCTGTTCTATGTCAGGAACGTTTAGACAAGCTCTTCCGAGGAGCAAGGTGAGATCGGGTTCCCCCTGTAAATCTGTTTACCTGTTCTATGTCAGGAACGTTTAGAGAAGCTCTTCCGAGGAACAAGGTGAGATCGGGTTCTCCCTGTAAATCTGTTTACCTGTTCTATGTCAGGACCGTTTAGAGAAGCTCTTCCGAGGAACAAGGTGAGATCGGGTTCTCCCTGTAAATCTGTTTACCTGTTCTATGTGAGGAACGTTTAGACAAGCTCTTCCGAGGAATAAGGTGAGACCGGGTTCTCGCTGTAAATGGGCACCTTCAATTCGTTATTATAATTTCAAAATGGTTTATACACCAATTTGATTTCAACTTCGATGTACGAGCGAAAAAATCTGGCGTATGAGGTAAAACTAAAAGTGCGGCATGTAACACTAGTAAGTAGCGTTATTCCTTTTGAGGAGTTTCACAAAGTAGAAAAAACTTAGGACTCCAATAAATGAAAGACATTGATACATGGCTGATTCAAGATATAAAGTGGCTACAACGCCCCCCCCCCCCCCTTACTCCCCCCCAAAAATAAAAGTGTAAACCCCACCCACACACACAAAGGAGGTTACGATAATACCGCTATGCCAGTTATTGGTATGCGAGTAATAAAGTGTCCCATTTGAAGACAAAGTCATAATTTAACTGATTTTATTGAAGCCGAAATTCCATGTTTTTTTAGAAACACGGTTAAGGAAATATCGTTTAATGTGGAGACCGTTTTACGAACCTTCTCGCTAACAATATCAGGCTTTGTAAAGACGTTAGCTTCGAATGCTGTCGACAGTTCCTTGTGTCCTGGGTTTTGTCTACATCGACTACGATTTGCCAGAATATACTCACCTTTTCACTATACGACAAATGACGACCTTCTCCTCATTGAATGCGAAGTTCTGTCCGATACAGTTTCTGAAAACAATTCATTTAATAGTCTTATTAATCTGTATACAATCGCCTATTATCCCATATCAACGGTATTATAAATTTTTTTGAAGCCAGCTTTAAAAATTGCTTTTAATGCTTTGAGTGGTATAATGTTGTTTTGGCATGAAACAAAAAAAAAGTCCAAATGTAGTATTTTATGTACCTGTTCATTTTTAAGTACTAGAATTGAGATTTGAGAAATTCATTAGGGTTATAACGTTATATCTATGACTGATCTACGGAGTGGTCTACTGTGCTATTTGTCTCACCTGGGCCCCGCCGAGAATGGAACATAGCAGTATGGATCTCTGGTTAGGAAAGTTTCTGATTGGAAACGTTCTGGGATGAATTCCTGGAGAAAGAAAGAAGAATATGAAAGCTTATAGCAATCACTCACTCTCTCGCCTGTCAAAAACATTTAAAAAAAAGACAAAACCCACCAATCTGTTGTCGTGTTTTGGAAGTTCTTGCTTAATATTTGAATGGGCGAGAACTCGAGAACTAGAAGGAGTCCGTTTTACCCCTTAACCCTTTGAACCCTGGATTCCCTCACCCATCAGTACATATACATTTTAATGTCATAAGAAAGGACGGTTAATAGGTACCTGTTAACAGGTACTTAGGGTTTAAAGGGTTAGGTCTCGCTGTCAAATTGTAATGGTGGAGAAAGCGAGAACCTTGGAGCTCGAGAACCAAAGGCGACAATTTCGCGCGTTCTCGCTACCTGGTCATGCGGGCTTGCAGTGTGCCGTTCACAGGATCGAGTCCGCCTGTCGACCCTCACATGTATGAGTGAGTCACACAATATGGCTCCGACACTAACTGAAATACCCTTGAGTACGACGTTAAACACCAATCAATCAAACAAACTCCCTCGCAGTAATTAAAAAAAAAGACACAAGCACGAGATTATTTTGTAAATGTTCGTGTTTAAGTAGTATCCTGAAGAACAAGCCTAGAGAACTAGAGGATAAAACTGCTAAACCTCGCTTCCGCGCTACCCCACCTTTCAACTTAAGACATTAAATACCATAAGATTTACATATTAAATTAAAGTTTAAGAGTTTTTGACATAGCAGTACCAGCCGATGCGTTGTGGTGGAATATAGGCTTAACCGTATAAGTACTCTATTTCGTGTTTGGTTGTTACCCATGACGACGAGAATAGTTTCCAAAAATGTGCACGTCACAACATGGCTGAATAAGACTGAATGTAGGACAACGCCTTTCAGACTATAACCCTTTCACCTGGAAAACCGGTCAAAATCTCTATTCAATCGACACAACAGCTTTTAAGTACTGCTCTTCAGACATTACTTGAGTCAGAGGTTAATAAACAATTTTTGTATCCTATAAAGTGAATATTAACAGTATTTTCATTTCTGGGATCACACTTTCTAAGTTTAAACAGATTCTAGTTCAGAAGATTTTGCAGGTCCGGAAATTGAAGCCACTAATAGTAGAAGGCCGGTTGGCTAAGTGGTCTAGGTGGCCGACATTGACTGCTGGCGATTCGATACCTAACTCTGACGGTCGTGGGTTCGATTGCTGGTTCGATTTCAACCTGCAAAATTGTCTAAACTAGAATCTGTTCAAACTAAGAAAATGTGGACCTAAAATAACGAAAATATTATTACTTGGAATCGTTTAGTCACTGTGGGATATCAGTGCCTTTGTTTTTGTGTTTTGCGGCAAAACGTTATTTCGTCAACAGTATTTATCATCAATGGCCGTAGGTAACTAGAATTTTTACCGGCAAGCGAACAAATCCTTTTTTTTTGCGATCTCCATACATTTAAAATAATTATCTGAGGCAGAATGCTACAAAATGTCATAATTACTGTTAGGGTTTAGCGAAAGAAAGACCGTTGACGTACATATGTACTTATTCTAAAATATCAGGATGATATGAATGGTTGGCATTTTAACGCAATGCATAAAACGTATTTGAAAACTACTTTTGAATTTTAAACAAATGGTTAATTGGAGTCGGTGTAGGTGTAATTAGTGTATGTAACACTTACATCAGGATTTTCCCATACGTCAGCGTTTCGGTGAACCAAGAAAATGGGTAGCTGAACGATCATTCCGGGAGGAATTGTAACACCATCTATTACACAAGGCTTTGTGGTCTGACGGGCAACAACCGGCACCGGTGGATACATGCGCAATACCTCCTTCACAAATAATGTTGTATATTTCAAATTAGACAGATCGTTCCTGAAATCGATTAAAATAGTAGTTTGCGTATAGGAAATATCTATCAAATGTCATTTATAACGAAAGAAACAACAAACACAAAAAACCTATACCTACCCCCACACCCCACCACACGCATACACAAAAAGCATAAACTAAAATAAAATTACTTAGTAATCCTAATAGTATAATCGGTAGTTTGGGATTACAAAATTTAAAATTCTGTTAATTTTCACAATAAATTTTATTTTCTGTCGCTTTATTTCTCCTCTATTTTGGTGAATTCAATAGCTTACCAGTCCACATATTCTCTACCGGCCAATAACGCGCTGACTTCCTGATAAACTTTTTCCTGCATTTCTGGGTACTTAGCTAAGCAATATAAAGTCCACGAGGTGGCGCTGGCTGTTGTGTCATGACCTGAAACGAATCGCATAAATCAGCCAAATTTGTAAGTAGTACATTTTAAATACTATTTTAAGGATAGCAGAAAATTGAGAAAAATAGTTCATGAGTAAATATTTGCAGTGGGAAAAATGTGTCCTTATAAAATACCGTAAACAAAAGCAACTTTACCACAGGGCCTTAGCAGTTTTCTTGACTATTATAATAACTGCAAATATGGATAAACATGGAACAATGATAATGTGAACCATTTGGGAAAAGCAATATTTTTTCCACCTCTTCTTATTTAATCCTATTAAAACCTAATATAAATCAGTGAAATCAGATTTAAAATAATTTCTAAGTATTTGCTATCCGATAATCATATACGAAACGACGTGCAATTAATAATGTGATATAAGTCTACTGTGGGGTCATTAAAAGTTCAATATCTCAATAGTCCAATAGTCAATATGAAAAGTTCATATTGACTCAATATATCAGTTATCAGACCATCATCAGGAGTCTGATGACTCCTGATGATGGTTTGATAATAAACCGAAATATTAAGTCAATATGAATTTTTCGTCCTTCCTTGGAGAAGTCACTTCACTCTATTATGTTAAGCTTGTCCGTGGAAATTCTAACACCACATAACCCATCAGTTAGTTTATACCAAATAGTTTTGGAAGTACTGTTGTGATTGGCCATTCGTCACTGTCCAACAGAAAAAATAGTCTCATTGTAATAAATGGTTTTATTTGCTAATACAAAATACCTTCAAAAAGAAATGTGTCAGCCTCGGCTCTAATATCCTCTGTACTCAGCCCCACACCTTGCTCATCTCGAGCTGTCAACAGAATGTCCAGGAAATCCAGTGGACCTTCGCGAGCTGTGCCGGAGTTATTCAACTATACACATGAGCATTAAAAAGGTTTCATAAATACACAAGAAATTAACTTTGACAAATCTTACAGATCGTTTGCTAAAGTAAAATAATTCGAAGACAAGTCACTTCTTTGTACCAAGACGCGTGTGTTGGTAAGTTAAACGAATTTTATTGTCCTTTTATATTTCCCAAGATTGATCCCAGTGTCCCTGGTGTTAATACACACTAGGACATCAATATACATATATCTTTGCTTCTTGGTGTGGGGTTCAATCCCAGTCTTCAGGTTATTTTATTCATAGGACGGCGTGCCAGTCAGATTTAGAATCAGCCAACTGATTTATAATTAGGACAGAACAAATTTATTAAAAACGGCAGAATCTACTCGCCGGATGGCTTGTCAAGTTTTGACGAAAGCTTTGGTTTTACTCTTCGTGGAAATTTAGATAGAGTAGTCTATATGATTATCCATTCATCTCAACAGACCAGCAGCATATGTTCAATAAAAACACTGTATTGATTTCAATACTTGATCGGACCATATAGTCGCACTAAAGGGTATTTCCCTTACATGACGATGGGTTGTCCATTTGATACAGTCCATTGCTTAAATACGATGAAGCGATAACTGGGGAAACGATTGCTGGAGGCAAATAGTGCGACTCACTCATAGACCTTATAATCGACAGGAGGATACGACTCCGTGAGAGGTACGTCGAAGTTGGATTAGTAGGCCGGCACGTTTTCGACTAAACCACGGTCACACACACACGCTGTATTGGACAAGTAGTCCCAAGATAGTCAGTACGGTTGCAAAAAGCGAGCTTCGTTAGACATTATTGGTTATTTTGTTAATTTAAGCAAATTCAAGTGACGGTAGTATTATACCAGGAGTATTGACAACTTGAGTCTTACAACTGTTATTACATGTAGGAGAGTCCTTAAAAAGAAGGCATATATACCAGAGTGTCTTTTCTTTCCTGTATTAACTTTTCACAAAAACCGTGAACATACTTCAAATGCATGTTAAACTCTTTGCCAAACCTACTCAGGTTGAAGAACATGTCCGGGTAAAGATAGGGTCGTCTGAAGAACAAGATGACGTGTATATCAGATTGGTTTGTGTTTAACACCGCGGTAGTGGGTAGTTCACTCAGATGACAGTAGTGCCCTCTAAGATTAAACAGCCACACATAACTAATTAATCATAAACTGCTCAATTAAATTAATTATTTTCCTTTAGTGCTGAGAAGAGGCAGTATGCTCACGCTCATGGTATGTTTTTCTTAGTCTGACGGCTGTAAAGTTGGATAGATATAAAAGCAAAAAATATTAACACATTTAGAAATAATAATATGTTGAGCAAACAGAACGTCCTTTAACATCCCAGTGCCAGTGTTTATGTACAGCACAATACATAGGACTAATTCCTCCGTCTTAACCCTACGCTCCGTCAAAAGAAACGTATGGTGAAGGATGGAAATCGATCCGCCGCTATCGCCGGCCTCCCAAAACATATATCTGATTTTTGTTTGATTTGTTTAGACACTCTAAGCACAATGACTAGTATTTTGTCTACCTACAATATTTCTTTTCCGACGGTTTTCAAATTTATTTTTGCAAAGGAGGATAACTCTAACAAGTCAATCCGGGTGAGGAAAGAATATTTACGAAGGAGAAACCTAAGCTTTTTCTTTCCTCCATTACTTCGCCCTACTTGATTTACGCACATGCGTGTTACCAGACAGCGTGGGCATAAATCCTGCAAGACGAGGTAATTGCGGATTTTGATTTGAGCGACGGATTGTAGTGCATTAAAAGTGGCATAGATCTCGTTGAAGTGCCGGAGAAAGCCCACAAGGTAGGTTACGGGAAGGCTGCGGGAGTGTTTTACCCCATGACTGGGACGGAAATTTCCTCACTGTCATGTTTACACTCATCAACGTGTTGGTTACAGGTTACAAATAACTTCTACTTAAGTAAGTTATATAACAACTCAGATGACATAAACAATCATGCTTTTACTGACGGGATAATTTAAATTGCTGATTAAATTTCTTAAAATTGTTTTTCAAAACTTACAGAAATCTTTCCATACATAGTTTTGCTAGACGTCTTACAGCTTGTGCATACGGGTGGAGTTTGTCTCTGAAAAAAAAAAACAACCCATGTTATATTTATTTTTACTATGGGACATACAGCAAACTGTAAAGCGTCCCACTAAAGTTTCTTCAGTGTCAAGGATAGAAAGTATGAGTATACTTGGAATATACTGTCTTGGGCGAGAAGGCCACTGGCGATAAGGAGTAGGCCTAGTTATGTTTTATTTTCCGAACTCACCCAGCATCTTGGATATTATCCTTGTAAGAAAAGGCACATTGTAGCATGACATCCAGTGTGTAGAGAGCCATGTGATTGAATACCTCGATAGATTCATCTGCTTGACATAGACGGTTCAACTTGTTCTGAAACGCAATGTATAGACCAAAACAAATGTAAAATTCCACAAAAATATCCGGTTATATATGGAAACGTGAAGCCTTCAGTCTGTAGATGCTGGACGTCACATCTAGCTTTCATTTAATTTATATATATATATTTTGAATAAATGGCAAGAGAAAAATTTGCTTGTCTCCACCGGGATTCGAACCCGGACCATTTGGGTAACAGGCCCAGCTCTTTACCGACTGAGCTACAGAGGCTCACGGCAGAATGAGTGTCGAATTTTATATACATATATCCTTCCATCCTCCACATACCTTCAAGGGAGTTACTAAATCACAAGTAATAAGGTTTCACAGACATTCTAGCACTCTTGCTACCTTCAATCAGGCTTGTTCTGTCGCCTTTAAGGCCCTTATCCCAAGAGGATATACTAGG
>JAVFBX010184803.1:0-14066 GCA_034783855.1 Mopalia kennerleyi | reverse complement strand
CCTCCTGGCCTGTGGTTGTTTTCGTATATTGTTCAATGACGCTTAGTCGTTTCGAAGTGCTTTCGTTTACCGATATTCTTGAAAAGTTGAAATATCAGCTTGCCAGTTCAAGTATGATCATTGAGTATAAATAAAATAGTCTGCATGACGTCAGTTTAACAGGGTTGATCGCACCACAACACTAGCACTCCTATCTTGTGGTTGTTTTCGTCTCTTCGAAGTGTTTTCGTTTACCGATATTCTTGAGAAGTTGAAATGTGAGTTTGCGAGCTCAAGTATAATCATTGAGTATAAATTAAAATAGTCTGCACGACGTTATGTAAACATGGGTTGATCGCGCCACAACACTAGCGCTCCTGTCTTGTGGTTCTTTTCGTCTATTGTTCAATGACGATTAGTCTCTTTGAAGTGCTTTCGTTTACTGATATTCTTGAGAAGTTGAAATGTGAGTTAGTGGGTTCAAGTATGATCATTGAGTATAAATTAAAATAGGCTGCATGACGTCATGTAAACATGGGTTGATCGCGCCACTACACTAGCACTCCTGTCCTGTGGTTGTTTTCGTCTATTGCCCAATGACGCTTAATGGACATGTGTTGATCGCGCCACAACTGACCACTCCTGGGCTGGATAATTTGCGATCTAAGTATGTGAGTTCAAGTATGATCATAAAAGTGTGTTTCCCTTTGAAAAGCCCTGAATGATTACTGATTATTGCAAGGGTTCGGGTGGCGTCCACTAAACAGATTGGGTACGAGTACCTTTACGTTTACATAGCCCTTGTTTAATAAAGAAAAATAGAGTAAAATCCTTTCTGGATTAACGAGTTAAAATCAATTGACGATGAGTATTCATCCATGGTCACAGGTGCTTGCTCTCTCACATGTCTTTGCTTCTCTTTACAACGAGATCAAAAGGTCGATCTAGTCTGGAATACTTGAGTTGATAGGTTTATTAATGCTGTGATTTAACGGCCCCGTGATAAAAACAAAGCTACATTGCTAAATACTGGGTTCTGTAGACTGCTCATAAACTGGATCTCGCTGTGAAGGTTTATCACGTAGACTGACGGTAAATTTGATCGTTCATGTATAGTTTTACCGTTATGGGCCTATTATTGGATATTTGACTACCAGTACGCTTCTGTTTTTTGCTTAAGAGGAAATGATGTTACTTTTCACGACATGCAATTGTAAAGGGGAATTCGTGTTACTAATCACGGCATGCAATTGTTTTAGAGAGAATTTTTGCTGCTGATTCGGACAGGCAATTGCTTTAGAGAAAATGATGTTAATTGTCAGGAGAAGCAATTGTTTTTGAAAAAATGATGTAACTTTTCACGACATGCAATTGTCAAGGGAGGCAATTATGTAACATTGTACGACAGGTATAAGCTTAGGGGAAGTCGTGTTACTAATCACGGCATGCAATTGTTTTAGAGACAATTTTGTTGCTGATCAGGACAAGCAATTGCTTCGAAGAAAATGATGTAACTGACCTCGACAGGAAATTGCTGTAGATAAAATTGTGTAACTGATCCCGACAGGCAATTGTTCGCTTTAGAGAAAATGTTTTTACTGATCATGACAAGCAATTTCTGTAGAAAAAAATATGTTACTGATCATTACATGCAATCGCTTTACAGACAGTTTTGTTACTGACCACGACAGACAATTGCTTGAGAGAAAATGTTGAAACTGATCACGTTAAGCAATTGTTTGAAGAGAATGAATTTTCACAATTGGCAGTGTTGTGTGTTAGTAGCAATCGTATTGTCGCCAGAGTTTCTTTAGTGGACGAGACAACTCTGCGTCCACTATGGCAGCGATGGCAGGCCATCGCGCATTAATTTCGGCCAATATTTGCGACGACGTATGCTACAGACCAGCAAATAAAAGAAGTGCAAAACAAGATGGCCCCGGTGTATCTTACAGTCAATGTCTCGACTTACGAAGTAGAATTTATTTTATTTTAGATTGTTTGTTTATTTGTTTGATTTGGGTTTAACGTCGTACTCAACAGTAATACACTTATGTGACGACGGATTATCCACTTCACACTGCACCTTGCCATATTACGACGGAACACCGGGAGGAAACCTAGTTAAAACTACCCCCGCAATTGACGGAGCCACAACATGTGACTCGCTCATATACCTGAGCCACGACCGCGGGCCCTATATTATTTCAGAATGTGATGTTAGTAGCTGCTAACACATTCAAGAATAAACTCGCGTCTTGTTCTTTTTGGTAAGGCGCCCGCTTCGCAGGCGTTTGCGTTTGTCACGCGGCCCTAAAGCCAACGTACAATAAGATAATGGTTCTTGTCGCTATATTTCTCTTAAAATTATTTTTCATTGCACCGTGTTCGTCCTTTTTTTGTCTTGATGTCCGTAACTCGAGTGTTTTACAAAACCCTTGTTTATAAAGCTAAGTGCAACTAGATTACGTTTGGCGTAATCATTCATCGGTTTATTGATAGGCAAATGCTTAATTTGTCATGTTTGATGATAGTATTTATTTAGTACAAGTTATGAATGATGCAACAAATGTGAAAATCTGTAACATGTTAAAAATAACGTTCTTCACATATTTACTATTGATATACCATTGTACCGTGTTCGTCCCCCACTCCCTCTCTTGTCTTGAATGCTGTTGTCCGTAACTCGAGTGTTAAAACCCTTGTTAATAAAACTTATTCTTTGATTTGCAGAAAACTGGCTGGTGTTGTGATCTCCGCTGAGACTCTGGACTGTCGTAAATCAAAGCTGAAAAGCATTGTTTAAATGGATATCATTACCCCTATCATGAAATCTGTCAACGAAGGCATTGTTGTGCAAACGTGAAGATAGGGTACTTCGGATATACAACATCAAGACACACTAAGTGGGTCCAAAGTCGACACGAACGCCTTTCAATTTCAAAAAGATATCAAATGATCTATTGCGACAAACAGATTTTTTTTTATTATTATCACGAATTGATTTTGGTTAGTCATTTTAATTTCATTCTCCTGCAGTGTTTGACGTCGAATTAAATACGATTTACGTATTTCATTTCAATCTGAGCGACGTCGAAACCAGAGTGAGCTAACCAACAAGGAGTACGAAGTGTACGGAAAACAGAAAACTTCTTACCCGGACTTCCAAACTATAGAGACATATATTTGCCTCATTCGGCGGTGCCCTGGAGTTTATAACCCACACTTATTCACTCACTTGTTGAATGGAGATATTGGATTTTATGTCATAGGATCAACCTGCTGGAAGGACGTTTATAAAGGATCAAACAAGATTCTGTGTTTAGGAAGAATGTGTATAGGCAATATACCCTTTAAGCATTAGTCGATTGCTGACGTTAGGCATGATGTGTCGTTGTTGTAGTAGAACAATTATGTTGAAATATTTCAACATCGCATATGTCTGTTGGTAGTTAAGAAATTATCAAACAAACTTTTTTGTCTGTTTATGTTTTGATTCCTCCACGAAGGATGATTTTGCTTGGAAAAACAACAGCCTTGAACATAACAACAACAACAATGGTGAATACCTTTTTCACAACGACTGTGCTACCGTTAACGGTTCCGCCAGTGGATCCAAACAACTACCACGAGAAGCTGAAACTGATCATCCTCGTGCCGATCACATTCCTTATCATCTTCTCCAACGCGATTGTGTTATTTTACATACTCTGTCACAGACAGTTACATAAGCCAACATACTGTTTCATCGCTTCGTTAAGTATTGCGGATCTTTTCGTTGGGTGTATTTCAATCGGATCAATAGCTAGTCCAAACGATCCCTTTCTAGAACTGTGTCTCGTGCGCATGGGTTTCGTCATCAGCGCATGCGTATCGTCGATCTATTGCATGATGTGGATCGCAATAGACCGCTATCTAGCTATAATGTATCCGTTCAAATATCATGAGAAAATGACATTTTCTCGAGCCTTGGGTGGAGTTGCGTCTATTTGGATTGTGTCATTTATGATCGGATTCGCTCCCTTAATGGGATGGAATGTCGGGATTTACCACCAGTATTGTTCAGTGATGTATATTGTAACACCAGGCTATATAATGTTTCTGTTCGTTGCCGGATTCTTAATTCCGATGAGTTTTATTGTTTTTACATACTGTAGACTTTTCCGAAAGGCAAAGAGAATTCGAAAAAGGATGCAAACCATAGAAAATATTGGACGACATCACAGCAATGATAATACATCCACTCAAAGCAGTAACAAAAACACCGGAAGAAGGCTCTCGCATTCTAGCGAGATGTCACGTAGGAACTGGAGATCGGCCAGAGTTGTCATAGGTCTCATTGGTTGTTTTGTGGTCACGTGGTTTCCGTTCATGGTCGTGTCTCTTGTCCAAATATTTTGTGGTGATGAAACTTGTAAATTGAAAGACATCATTGGATCGTATCTATTGCTTCTGGGTTTTACAAACTCCTTCCTCAATCCCATCACATATGCTGTGAGTAACAAGGAATTCAAAAGTTTCTTTTGCAAAAGTTTTAGCAATTGTTGCAAGAAGAAGATAAGACCCTTTTTGAACAGATAAAGCTATTCAGGAAAAATGAGCTGTGATATATATATATATATATTTATATTATGTATTTAAAAGATTAAAAGTCAAAATTGTTTTATATAGTTTTCAAGAGCAAATAATTTTGCTGAGTATTCATTTAATTTAAAGTAGACAGTAATTGAAGGTACGAGAGTCCACCGTAATCAAATTTCTTGAACTCGATGGCGAAAGCTGTCCACACACTACGCACGCCACTCTCCAAAACAACCGTCTACAATATAATATCGAGTAAATCTTACTTGACTTTTATGGAGGGTTTTGTCGCCCTCTTTTAAACTGTTCCAGAAAACGGGTTGACTGGTTGTTCAGATCATATGGTGTCATACGGGTAACTATGGTAACTAACGGACAGATAATCTAAGGCACCCAGAAAATAGCTGACCACTTCTCTAGTGTTTGGCTAAACTAAGGCGGACGGGCTCAAGAAACGGACGGGCAAGCGCTTTGATTCACTGACTGGCAGACAAAACAATTCTCTCGTTTTCAGTACGCTCCACCTGTCTGATAGGTATATTTAGTAATACGTTATTTGACCGTACCTTTTTGAATGTGTGCGTCACTACCTTACATTCTTGAACATCTGAATAGCTTGACTCGAACCGTGATATGTTTAGGGTTTTGGTCGTCTAAATTTACCAGATGAGTTGAATAAAAACTTTATTCGGTATACCAGCGGCATTCGAAATGGCGCTACATAGAAATGGGTACATCTACTCGGTACTGTGTATTTCGAGGGGTCGGGGGAGCTTCCTGTTGCCTTGGTGCTTTCAGAGCTCAAGGAGAAGAGAAAGCTGTTTGTGATGTCTTTGTATTGTGTCCGGTGACTGTCTTATCTTGGCTGTGTTCGTTGCCAGTGTGGCCTCGAGGGGGGTTTCCTTCGCCCTTTGGGCTGGCACGCTGTCATGTGAGTGAAATAAACTTAGTAGTACGACGTCAAACCCAACATTGGTACTGTTGGAACCATTCATCCATTGTTCCCATTGAACATATGTTATGATATTTCGTAGAAGATTGCGGCCTGCTTTGTTATATTTCAGCTTATATTTTAACTTAAGAGGTCTATTGAGTATTGTAGACCTTAAAATGAAAAAGACAGGAAAACGCTGTACCATGATTTCAAATCTATGGTAGGCAACTACAAGCCAACGCTCATAATACAGTTTTTGAGATAGATTTTTGAGGCAAGTGAATGCAAACGTAAATTTCACATGCGATACATGCAATACATGGTAAAAGGTATAAATAGCTCTTTATAAAGCGAGTCCAAACATGTGGAATATTCGCTCGGAAAATCGCTGAAACCTATTTTTAAAAGTGTTGCAGATGGTCAACGCCTTGTAACAAGACATCTCAGGTATGCGCGAAGAGAACAATGTGACTTGATGCTATTTTTAAACAGTTATACCGGTATCAATATAACACAATTCACATGATTTATTGCATTTTAGATATCCCTAATCCTTTATTACATCCTGTGGTAAATTACGGTCAACCGTTGTTATGAAAGAAAACTCATTGATAACAAAATCACACATTCCCTAGTTACAAACCTTTAACAAGTGGGCTGAATGCTCATACCGGCGTGTTCATATTTAAATATGGTGCGTTTACGTTTTAGGTGAAGGTAATCACCTTCGAAACCACTGGCAACAAACAAATACATCACAGAACAAACAAACAAAAAAACAGGACAATCACAGGATGCAACACAAAGGTATTCCAAAACAGATCAGTTTTACGTTGGCTCTTGGTTTGGAGAGCACCAGGCCAACATGCATCTCTTTCCCAACCCAAACTGGACGCATGTCCGTCGTGTAAGACAAAATGTTAATTTGTAACCTTTACGTTAAATCTAACCCTTAACCTTAACCGAACCATAACCTTTGGCGTAAACCTGCAACTAACATTACGCAATATCTCACATGACGAAGTGAACTTCTACATTTTGGACTATTCCAAGTGTGATGTTAATAATATAAGGTTGGGTGCTGTCTATTTTTGTCCCCTATTGAACTGTATTTTCTTTTATGGCTTGCCATGTTTTTTATCCGCGACATAGACCACCATCGGATTTTCCTACTGTAAACAACCATAAATCACATAAAGGTGTCTGCAATATACCCATTTTATAATAGTTTGCAGTGATAAGAGGTTTCGGCAGTGGACTGCAGTGTCATGACACAAATAAACATTCCCATTTCCATTTCTGAGTCATGTCTATAAATTGTAAATATAATTGTAAATATAGATTGTATACGTAAATCAAGGAGTATAATGTCACAGACGGTGACAATTCACAACAAAAATATATATTATCCACGTGACTTTGTTTGAAGTTTTTATTTAAAACTCGGTCGCTCCCTATAAATAATATGCTAACAAATAAACCTGGAGCCCAGCGATTAAGGATTGGCAGCACTTGAAAATCAAATTGTTATTTCTCTAAGACGGCAACCTACATACGTTCATTAGAATACGCAAATAAATATAGCGGCTGTATATTAACTATCGGACAATCGACTAACCTGGGCTGGCTGGTTTTCAAGTGTTTGTATAGTGACCTTTTCTCTCTCGGTAATATTGCAAAATATCCCGCACAAGACGATTTGCAATCACTTTGAAATTGTTAAGGACACATATTTGTATATTTACAATAAAAGTGGTTATTAACTGTATCACATGCGCGAACACATGAGGAAAAACAACGTCTAAGCGACCTTGTTCTGAAAATTTGAGAAGATTTTAAGAATTTTCAACTCTTTTAACAAGACATTTTTCAGGAAAAAAATCGTCCATATAGCATACACCTTGAAAACTGTAAATCTATGAAAAATAGATAACTGTGCCCAAAATATTTTTCATATTTTTAAACAGAAATTGCAGTTTGTTACAATAGTGGCTAGAATCTGAATGGTGAATGTTCAAGCCAACCCTAACCCGTGATAAATTTTCAACGATTGATTAATATTTTTTTCTAACATGGCACTTTTTCCACCAAAAATCATCCGTATACGCCTTCAGAATAGCAAATACAAGAAAAATCACTTAGTGTACCCCAATATTTCCAAAGTTGTTACATAAGCGGTATAAATATCCACAATAAACTAACAACAGCGAATGTAATCATTTTTCTAACAATACATTTAATAAGGCCTTTTTTAAGCCTTGGAAGCTTTGAGGGTTCTAGATCGTCGGAAACACATTTTAAGTTATTATAGGGGAATAAATTCAATCGATATCTGCGAAGGCTACTTTTATGTTTTCATATTATTTTCATGTTAAAACCACGTTCAAGTGCTGAAACATTTAGGTGCGATTTCACAACTACAGGAAAGATCCCAATCGTATTCCCGCAAGAGTTTCTATATTGGACGAGACTAAGACAACTCTCGCATTAATTTCTCACAACATTTTCGGACGACGTTTGTCACAGATATGAGATAAGCAAATAAAAGAAGTGCAAAGCAAGATGGCCCGGTTGTACCTTAGAGTCAATGTCTCGGCGTAGGAAGTAGAATCTATTATATGTTAGAATATATATTTGTCTTACATCTAAGAAATGGCTGATCATTTTCAAGATTTCACTTGTATTGGGCCATTGCCAGGACTGTCAGTAATAAATACATGCTCTTGAGAAACAAAGTAGGTGGAAGCCCGGAGAGGCAATCCCAATCAATTTTGGCAATAAAGTGCGGTCAGTCAATGTGATGAGATAAATTTTAATCTGCAGTTTTAGGTTTAAAAAAAATGCCACAAGACTTTAGAAGTACTTAACGCCTATACGGCTATGCCGCCATATCAAAGGCACTCTTAAGGGACAAGAATTACAGGAATTCCATATCACTATTTCATACTTTTGGACAAATTGAAATTTAATATTTGTCCATAAGGAGTACCGTACATATGACTTAAACAAAATGTCTAAACAAAAAAGGATAGTAACACTGTTGTATTTACATTCAAATGCCCCGAGTGTGTTTGTGATTTTACATTTATTACTCTGCAATGTAAGCCTTGTTACAGCGCATGTTAAGCCTGCGAACAGAAATTGATTTGTTTGTTTGTTTTATTGGTGTTTAACGTCGTACGAACAGAAATTGAAGGGACATTTACAGTATAGCTGCCATCACATTGATCATTCGGTATCGTTATTCTCGCTTACTCCGGATAGATTACTCGCAATGGTTCTCGAGAGTATCCGTGGCATCTTCGCTAGCCAAGAGTTTTATTCTGAGCTACTCAACATTTCAACCTCTGGTAGACCGATCAACTAGTACCAAAACTTACAGATACGACACTTGGCGCACCAAGTAATCCGTTTTTTCACTTCTGTTGCATATACATCCTAACAATTATTTATGCGTTAAGAGCTCAGCTAGAACCTTTCGCTCACCATGCAAGTCTTACCGCAACACGCCATCTGATTGGGTGCCTACAAGTTTCTAGGCAGCCAATCAATTTCGTGGCAGTACATTCAGGTTACAGCGTCTCGATCCGCAAAAACTTGAAAGTTTAGGGGAAGGTCAGAATAAAACTATTGGTCAGCGAAAATGTATCATTTAAGCACACTCTATATCTCATAAATCCTCTGCTCGAGAAAAACAAATACGTATTGGAGTCTTATGTTAACCGATGCAGACCCGTTAACGTATAAAATGGTCATTTGGTCTACTGGTTTATGTTTTTATTTGACACAGCCGTATTCTGATTTTTTTCTCTATTGTATGTGGGCCTATGGTCATATAGCGTTATTTCATACACCAAACAAGTTAGATCGTTATACCATCACTCATTTGGAGATAAATTGGAGGTATTCGTGTGACTATCCTCCACTTAATCTTCCATTAAAGCCAATAGACTGGCACCAAGCCAACATATATTTTTGAAAATAATTAAAACTGGTAAGGGATTTTCAACATTCTACAACATTCGAAAAGCGTTTTCCATCGGCTACAAAGATGCCCACGACGCTCTTCCATGATAAGACCAACACGGCTAAGCCCCCCTCACCCCTGAAGCCTTAAGGCGTGTATCAAACATTAATCTATAATCATTAAAGTGGCTTCACGTGGATATGGTGGTACCCTACGTTGAACCTCAGATAGAATGTTCCACCCCCGAGAAATGTAGGCGTACTTGTTTAAGAAATAAAAAACAATCAAGAGCTCAAGCAAGTCGCAATATACACTCGGAGACATTTTGCAAAATGGAATATTAAGATAGAGTTTGAATAGAATCTACCAGGATACAGCACCTCTACTCAAGAATTACGCTCCAATATGCAGCGGCTTTAACATATATTTACTACTGACTGTCCATTTCAGCCGCTGCATATACGAGAATGTTTAGTGCGAGACGTACACCACAGGGTGCCATTGGAGACATGATATCAGATAAACGACATATACAGGCATGTGATTGGATATAGTCTACAGGCGTTCGACAGCGGCGTTTGGCAGAAGTCCGCTATATACGTTATGCATCAATCAGCGGGTAAATGAAGGTGTATATAAATTTTAAAAAAAAACCGCTATATGTTATGAGCGTACACAAGAATACACCAAACATAATTCTACGCGACATCTTGACACGTGCAATATCTAAGCTGTGACTTATCAAATTGAACACTCATACTAACTTATAAATTGATTTGAATCTCATAAGCAGTTTTTTGGAACCCAAAAGTTGACAAGAGTTTTCAAGTTACATACAAAAACAAAATAAGGCTCCCACCAGGTGGCGCCATTCGTAGGCTGACATACGCCAAAACCAATCCCAAGCGACGTCTCGTCACATAGAACACTCAAGCAAAGTTAGACGAGGTTTCCATCAAAGGTTTTCAAGTAAATATACAGAAACCAAATTAAGACTTTGTCACCTGGTGGTGCTACCTATAAGCCGACATACGCCAAAACTAATCCCAAGTGACATTGTTACATGGATCCATCGCGCTAAGTTTGATTTGAATTCCCCAAGAAGTTGGATATACATTCAGGTAAACAACGTCTCGGTGTGCTAAAGTTTGTAATGTAAGGTAATTCAGAATCTTGGTTAGCGAAAATGACCCATTTAGGGTCTTGCTGGACCCCTTGGTCCATTTCACAAACGCCCGTTGTATTTAGTCTCTTATGCAG
Source organism: Mopalia kennerleyi (assembly GCA_034783855.1). Taxonomy (NCBI): domain Eukaryota; kingdom Metazoa; phylum Mollusca; class Polyplacophora; order Chitonida; family Mopaliidae; genus Mopalia; species Mopalia kennerleyi. The sequence continues at coordinate 3,345 of JAVFBX010184803.1, read as the reverse complement.
AAGAATGTAAATCTTTACCATAAATCTGTATATATTTTTGGAAAGCTTGAATACTCAGGATTACATATTATATGTGAATGTGGCGACAATCCAATTATTATTTCTAAAAATATTGCAAAATGAGTAAATGTCAATAGAAAAAAAAATACACTGCATTCTTCATGGTTTATTTCTCGAAGTGCAATAACGATTAGAGTCAATAAATTATAGTTGACCGAGTAGAATAGTCCTTGAACTAGTAAGCTGTGTCTTAATTTCTTTTTAAATTTTGACTAGAACGATCCCAGTGGATACTTTTTTCTATCCCACCTTGGAAAGTCTGTAAAATGTAAAATTCAACTTTCAGAAAACATTTTAAAAAATCCAGGAAGAACTTCTAAAAAATGAGGCACAGTTTACTAGATCGCATTGTGCTTTTTTACAATGGTACAAATTTGAATTTTCTAACATGAATAGTTTTCTAGAAATACGCCTTGGAAAATGTAGAGTCTGCTTAAAACTGAAGTGCCAGAAATAGGCAATTAAAGTTTTACGACTTGAATATATATTATCCTGGGAAAACAAAATTATATGCCGCAATTTAACTGTCTGTAATTAAAATTTCGAATTATTTTTCTTACCAACATATTCTAAGAATACCTAACTTTTAACCCAAGCGATAAAAAAAATGTGGTTCATTTTGAGCCCAAGGGGTCCAGCAAGACCTTCAGCGCACTCGATCTCATAAATCCTATGCTAGAGAAAAAGTAACAGATAACGGTATTGGAACAATATGTGGACCCATGTAGGCCTATCAACGTAAGTGGTCATTTTGTCAACTGGTATATTTTCTTCCCCGACCTTATTCCAATTTAACTCTATTGTTTGTATATGGGGTACTATAGTACAGGGTTATTTCGTACACCAAACAAGTTAGATCGTGATTCCTTCACTAATCCGGAGATAGATTTATGAGGTAGTCGTGCGTATTATCCTCCACTTAATCTTCCACTGAGGCCAACAGACTGGCACCCAGCCAATCAACTCACATTCAATCATCAAATTCCATTCAGCTGGAAATATATTTCTAAAAATTGATCACACTGCTACATAGATGTTGCATTTTCTATAACATTTTAACAGCGGTGCCCATCGACTGCTAAGAAGCCCTGACGCCCATGACGCTGTTCCATCAGAAGACCGACAAAGCTCAACCCCCCTGCCCGCCTGTCAGTTATACAGCTTGAATACCCCCCCCCCCCCCCTCCCCTCCCCCCCCCCAACACACACACACACACCTCACACACAGGCGAGCTAAGCAGCGAAGTTTGGATTTAATATCTAAATTTTAGTCATGGCCATATTGGTATGCGGAATTAGGTGAAATGAAGTCCCATCGGTTTCTTAAAAAGAGGAAACTATTTTCAAAGTTTGAAATAAATCTGTGAATTCGTTCTCAAGTCTTTCGTTCACAATACAAACAGACGTAAATATTGCCAAATTATGCAATAGTGGCCATTTTGTTTACGGAATTTGGTGATCTCCATACCAATTCGTCATCTTAAGGAAAGGAAGCCACAGTATAAATTCCAAGTTAATCGATGGATTTGTTGTCAGATTACAACTTTTACACCACATAGGCGTCATTATTTCCAAAAATTATGCAATGGCGGTCATATTATTTTGCGTAATTTGGCGAAAAGCAATCCCAGCATTATAGTCTTAATGGATTGTTTGTTTGTTTGTTTGTTTGTTTTAACGTCGTACTCAAGGGTATTTCATTTATATGACTTATATGACGACGGATTGTCCACTTCACAATGTTACTTGCCTAATTACTTAGTCTAGGGTGTCTGTAATAAAGTTATTAAGCGAAAAAACAAATAAATAAATAAAAATAATTACGGTGGAAAATCGGGAAGTAACCTCGTAACAACCTCCGCCGCGATTGCTTGAGCCACATCGTGTGACTTACTCATATACTGGAGGGTCGACAGACGGACTCGGTCCTGTGAAACCCATCGACGCTTGGTATGCTTATGCAGTGGAAGTCTGTGAAGGGAGGTAGTCGGAACTGCGGTCATTGTTGTCGGTCATAGTTGTCGCACTAAGACCGCTGAGCTGTGTTCCTTGTTATGTATATTTGCGCACGGCATGTAACCCGTGGAGGGTTAGAATATTTTGTATAGATGTGAGATTTCAGGGCTTGTTTATTAAGAGTAGGGTTGAACTCCAAAATATGGATATGTTTCCGTAAACATTATAGCCTTTATGGTGTCGATTAGTCAAAGGCGATGTTAATAAGTTGACTTTTCAAACATTATTTTTGGTTAAATGCTGATTCAGTTAGTTCCCCTTGATTGAACCGAATACAACGTATTCTAAACGACTATGGCTTTCCCTGCGTGTGGACGGTTAGACCAAACTGTTACAATTAAGCTAAGCATGAACAAAGTGTTATAGATTGATTCGTGTTTTACGCCGTGCTTAAGGGTGTTTCACTTATATGACGGTGGTATACTCCAACAATAATTGACACTAGCACAACCAAAATGTGAACCTTTTCCTCCACTGCTTAGCATTGCTACTCTTCAAACATACTGCCCTTTGCCAAAGGGCACGTGTTATGCAAGAGCTTAATCAAAATATGTATTATTATTGGCTATCCTCTACTGTTATCTGCTTATTTATGTGTTAACAATTATTTGATTTTCAACAATTATTTTATAAAGTTTCACCCATCTGTAAGTCAGCCCATGTTACAGTTCCGAACCTCTGACCACAGGTACCCAATGGAGACAGGGAGGTGGTGTGATAAAAAGCTTCTGTAGAACCAAGAAACACAATTAATTTTCTGTCCCATACACATGCGCCCCTTTTATTAATTTGTTTTACCTAACACAGTCGCTAAAGATGTCTCAGAATGACAGAGGACGGTCCAAGCTACAAAATAAGCAAATACACATTATTAGTTTACCAAATAACGAAAACTGATCACTCAATAGTGCTGGTTATACAACTCGATGTGTCTATTGAGCCCACGACAATCTATATGGAATTTATTCTCGAAAGGTTTATCTTGTATCAAATTAGATCTAGAAGTTTAATCTTAAATTTCCAAAGCTGTTGTACTTACAAAAATTCTGCGCCTCAATAGGTCTACAAGAAACTCAACAAGGTCAGACCGCAGTCAGACCATTTTGTAACCATCAAGTGCCATCTAGCTTTTGAACGCAGACTGGGAACTTTGGAATAAACACGCACCATCCCGAACGGGCGCTACTCTTACAAGTATAAAAATTTGAAAATGTCGACATAAAATTGAACATTTTTATTCATTTAAAGATGATTAAACTTGTTAGTATT
>JAVFBX010184792.1:0-14066 GCA_034783855.1 Mopalia kennerleyi | reverse complement strand
CGGACGGACGGACGGACGGACGGACGGACCACGGAGAGTGATGAGAATAGCCCACAGTCAGAATGACTGTGGGCTAAAAATCTATGAATTGGAAAAATACGGGATATTTTTTTCAAATTAGTTTGCAATATTATCTTTGGAATTGAGTCACTTTAAATCTGATTTAAAACCCATTTGGGAAGACCTTTAAACTGATCAAATTCACAGCTTCATTTTAAAATAACCAATCATAATTTTTCCCCTTATTTCAAACCCTCAAACAATTAAACCATATCATGTGTTATTTGACTTTAAGATCACCATGATTGTTTGATGGACAGGGGCATACGTATGCCCCTGTCTTTGAGGCCACTCTGCAATAGAAAACTTGAGTAGAAGCCAGTTCTGATGGACATGAAAGGGGTTGACCAGCGGCTAAAGAGGGAGATAAATATCTCCTATAACTGGCAGTGCCACCTATGTCTTTGACTGACTACAGTGTACTATGAACATTCAATTCAATGTATTGTTAGTAAATGACATACGCATGGTCAGTTTATATAGGAATTGCCCTTCTGTTAAATAATCAACTTTACTCTGACATCATTACATCCAAGCTGTACATGACGAAAAACATCTACATCTATTAAATTTACTTGAATGATTAGGTTTTTATGCAGTGGTCAAGAGTATTTCCCTTAAATTACAGCGGTGTATTCCAACAGCAATTGACAATAGTCTAAAAGTACAACCATAAAAGGTCAAGTATATTGAAAGTTAGAAAGTTAATCTTTCTCCAGTGCTAAGTTAAGGCATCATTGTTACACTTATTCCAACCTGCCCTTAACCCGATGGCTTAAAGTCACTTAAGATAGTATCAATTTTTACCTCATGGCTACATTACTGCCATCTATTACAATATGTCTGTAGATTGAATCTTTAGCATCACACAGAGGTGGTGACCCTGTTTCTCTGTTGTCTGTGGTCTCTTCTGGAGGAACAGCTCTTTTCTGTTCTGCATCATAGTTATCTCCACCTGACATGTCATTTAATTGATTCATAGAGCCAACGTCGCCACCACAGTCATGGCTCTCTTCCGCTTTATGTGTCTGTTTGACGGAGCCTGGTTTGCAAGTCCCCAGAGTAATTAGCTCTGATAGCAGTTCATTTTGGGGTGCTTCTATACCTAGTTTCTGCAAACAAATCAGAACTTGTGACTCGGAGTACCCTAGTTTCACGCCAAACTCCACCTTTGAGATGTAGCTAGAATGAGACTGTATTTTTTCTAGTTCTGGGTCTGATGATGTTGATGATAATGGGCTATGGGGTGGGGATTTGGGGACATTTGCTCTGGGTTTACTACTGCGTGGCGGGACAGGAGGAGGAGGTGAGGACAACTGTCCCCCCCAATCAGTTAAACAATCATCAGAGGAGCCATAGCACGAGTCTACTCCAGGGCTCATACATGGAGGGGAAACTGCTGGTCTAGTCTTTAAAACGGCTTTATCCCCTCTACTCTTTATCCTCAGTGTACTGGACTCTCTCTCTGGGGATATGGAAGCTTCACGCTCACATTTTTCTAAAAGGTGACCCAAACAAGACTGGGCTAAAACTTGATTCATATGAAGTCCATAAATCTGCACAGAATAATTGTGCTCATCAAAGCAGAGAATGGCTCTTGCATTCACTTCTATTTGATCGTGGTAATTTCGAAGAAACTGAAAATATTTTGGGCTGTAAGACTCTGTCTGTGGTCCACTTGCTTCCTCCGAAACCAGTGATAAGATATATTCCTGCCAACAAAATATGCCACTGTTAACTGAGTTTTTACATATCATCACATCAGGCAAAGCCATCAATAATTATTGATTTGTTATTGATGGACACAAACCCAACAGACACAAAAAACTAAATGACAGATGAACAAAAAACTTATAAAGATTAGCAGTATTTCCCCAAGTTTTAAAAAAGGTGAACAACTCTTCAAAATTAGCGAAGTGAAAATCTCTTCACAAAAAGAGATATGCTTATATTATAAATGGACTTTTTAGCTTGTCATTCGGATAATTTATTTTCTCGTTTCTCGGGTAATGCCAAACATATCAATTTTTCTTCTTGGCCGAAATCCAATCATAATATGACATTATATTTAGAATCTTGAAGTCCTCTGATTTCTAAATATATATGATGTTAATATAATCATTCTTAAGAAATACCAGCAAAAGCCATGAAAAGACAAAGGTCTCCTTTTTTACTCTTGACTAGCGGTAGAGTCCTTAACCGAGCGGAAATTAGCGATAGAATATAAAAAGGGGAATTCCCAAGTCACGTTATGCATTTCAGTCTGTTGATTGGGTAGATTTGTCTTGACAGCCGAATATCAAAGATATTGAATCACCTCTGATTCGACCGGATTTAGGGGATTATATCGCCTATAGACAACAGAAGAAGGAGGTGAGAGTTGCCTAATAGACTATTTTATAAACAACCGACTGATGACAGGTTTTTTTCTGTTCCAAAACACAAAGCTGCTATATCATTTTTTTGTTGTTGACGAAAACAAACTGTGAAATCCCGGCTTAGCTAGGCAAACTTAGAGTGCCATAGGTGCAGAGTCCTGTATCTCTAATAGTCTATCATACAATGTAGCCTTATTTAGATACCATGACTTAATGTAGGCCTACATAGTAAACTAGGAGATCAAAATATAATTTTAAGGTCAATCGACCTATATTTTTGTAATGTTTCCATTCAGAAATATCTATGTTGGTGTACAGTAGGCCTACATGTATTTTAGAAAAAAAATTGCGTTCTGCTTTATCGTCAATATATAGCGAATGCGACATACACCAACATGTAGGGTCTACAATGTAGTGAATGTACATGACAGACAGGTATATGAACGGTATGCTAACACTAACAGGATCTAGAGCCGCAATACGTGGACAAAATAATAAATGGTGGTTACTCAGTTCATGGTGACTTGAAAAGGCGCTGCATCATCATGACTATTCCTCATTATCATCATTGTTGCCTCATATCGAGGAAAATAATCATACAGAGAACAATATAGTCACACTCCTAAACTGTACATAGATTACCTTTGCATGTTGAACATCCTGTTGTTGTTGTTGTCTCGTTCCAGCACAGCTTTTCAATCGAATCCAGGTTTGTGATCTAGAGCCCACTGCTATATTGTTCGGTATCTCCTCTGGGACTACGCGAAATAAAGTTGCTATTCGTGATTGATATTGTTTTACAAGAGGCAATCTAGAGAGAGGAATAACAAAGTCATTTTCCATCATCGTCTAGAAAACCAGGTCAGACACATCTCGAACGGCCTCGCTATACATGTAGTTCATCGTACTTCCGGGTTGTTTAATCCGATATGTACATGTATGTAGGCTACCAGAGATAGGGTCTGTGCTACACGTCTCCTGCCAACTTGATATATGCCCGCTTCTTAGTGTAGACGATTACTTAACAGGGACTAAAGAGTCTCTTATTTTTTCTCCCCTTTCTTCTCCCTGAAGTCATCTCAGAACATTTGTCGGTCATATACGTAGGCCGGGCATGTAGGCATATATTGTGACCAGGGCACTAACACTTTTTATGATTTCTAGTTTGTGATTTTATGGGTCGTGACAAAAATCCTGTCGAACTATAATTATTCGGGTGATCACGCACAGGGAAGACCTATATGGTTTGCTCGTTACATGAATACCAAATCATATAGCCAGTATATACATATGTAGGCCTATATTTGGCAAGTGCATGGTTTTTTTTTTTTTTTTTGGTAGGCCTATATATATACTACTACTGAGAATTATAATGCTATACAATCAAAGGAAAACTTAATTGTAACTTAATGTTTTGATTTATTATGTAGGCATAATGCCATGTATTTTATTTTGACCAGGGGTAAATTTTCTACGAGGAATTGTAATGTATACGGAATTCCATGTATTGACCAGATTAGAAACTGAAATATATAGTTTAGTAAAATTCTTTAATAATTAAGACGTTTAAAAAAAATTTGAATAAAAAAAGGATTAATAAATTGGTGTTGATAATAATTATTTTTCCCCCGGTAATTGTAAAGTTTGATTCGTGACTTTTCAAGACAAAGGTGAGTCCAGATGGCGTAACCCAACAAACATTACTGAATTGGGCCAGTACTGTCTGTATTCTGGCTGTTAGTCGGCCCGATATCAGCAAGCCGACGGCGGACCAGTGTACGTTTTCCACAGCGGCCTGATACTGATCCGCTATGCAACCAGAATACAATCAATGACCGTGGGAGCTATACTGGACTAGTTATATTGGTGGCGTAACTGAGCCTCCATGCCACCAGAATAGCGCTCGGCTAATGACGGGAGGGCGATAGGCTACTGGACCAGCATTGTTTTCGTATGCCTATAACCGAGCCGCCATGCAACCAGAATAGCGCAAATGGCGGGAGAGCGATACTGGACCAGCATTGTTGGCGTATAAACGAGCCGCCATGTAACCCGAATAACGCCAATGGCGGGAGAGCGTCATGGGCCAGTGTTGTTGGCGTACTGAGCCACCATGCAATCAGAATAGCGCCAATAACGGGAGAGCGATACTGGACCAGCATTGTTGGCATATAAACGAACCGCCCTGCAACCCGAATAGCGCCAATGACGGGAGAGCGATACCAGTATTGCTGGCTTAACTGGGCCGTCATGCAACCAGAATAGCGTCAATGACGGGGGAGCAATACGTACTGGGCCAGTGTTGTTGTCGTAACTGAGCTGCTATATGCAACCACTTCAGCATCAATGACGGCAGAATACGATATTTGACGAGCATTGTTGTTGTAACTTAGCCACCATGCAACCAGAATAGCATCAACGACGTGAGCTCAATACTGGACCAGTAATGCTGGCGTTACATAGCTGTCATGCAACCAAAATAGCATCAATGACGGGAGATCAATACTGGACCAGTATTGCTGGTGTAACTGAGTGGCCATGCAACCAGAATAGCGCTAATGACAGGAGACCGAAGTTGCTGATTTAAAATTAATTCAGCAACTACATATGTCTGACAGTTTGATTTTGATAACGATATATGCATATTTTAGCTTATTTTTAATTTTTATTTGTTTGGATTGACATTCAAAACAAACGGGATGTAATACGTACTGCATGCATGGACGTTCGACATTCCACATTGAATTGAGTCTCATTAATAAAACAATTTTAATTTCCAAATCACTACTAAAAGAAAGCAAACAGGCTATTAAATCAAATCGGTCACATTTCAAATCCACCATCTCACCTTCCCGGTGGTGAATATAGCGTAAACGTACGAGCGCGACGACGCAACCAATCAAACGTACGTTTACGCTATATTCACCACCGGGAAGGTGAGATGGTGGATTTGAAATGTGACCGACGGTGTTAGAAAAGGAGCCGTACGTCTGATTTGAAAGGCGAGGTAAGCCCATACTTGGTGGAGTGGGTATTTATTTTTCACGAGTAATACTATAGGGCCTATTTAAATGGGAATAACGGAATAGATTTGCCCCACTTCTTATAATCTTGGTAAGTGGGATGGACGAAATCTGGACCGGGTAGCAATACACCCGGTCCAGTTTACTGGGCTAGTCCTGATATAACTAGATCCAGGTACGGTACCGTCATTATATAGCGTAGGCTAATAGATATAACTGAGATTTCATATGCATATATAGACTAACGTCAAATCCCACATTAGTCTGTATATGCATATATGAAATCTCAGTTATATCAGGACTAATGGATGGTATGGTGTAGGCTAGACCTAAATGACGTCTTACCTTCCCCATTTTCTTGTTTTCATTGTATTTGTATATGTCCGCTATCAAGGATTTATTTTACAACAGGATTGAAAGCAATGCAGTGCAGGTCATAGGTTCCTAAGGAAATTTAGGGTACCCCGTTATGACATTGATACCTGACATATACAATGGCCAGTTGGCCACAAGAAAATGGGGAAGGTAAGACGTCGTTTAGGGCTAGCTGTAGGCCTGGATGTTATTCAGCTTTAAGATCATTTTCACTTAAGGATACTCTAACCCTCCCTCAGCTCAAATTTTGCCATTTTATTATTATTGCTTATTTAAAAAGTTAAGATAGTGATCTTTATCTAAGAGCAAACCCGATAAAAAAATTTGAATTAGAAGGCTGTTAACTTTGATTATAAAACTTGACTACATCATTTAAAACAGTGGTGTTTTGACTACATTTTGCCTGTTTTCTCTGCGATCATTTTTCAGTGTACCGTACTTAGGAAAATGCCTTCTTCTCGGTTATTATTATACCTACAGAACTGATTTTTTTTTCCACATTTCATCACAACATATAATACTAAAAAACAGTCATTCAGATTTTCAATATCTTTTTTAGTTTTTTAGATAAAATAGGGAAATTTCAACTTCTTATAACTTTGACTCATTTTTGGGATTTTGGGGATTTTCGACCTTTAACCCAATATTGCAAGGAAACTAAGACAAACAGGAAAAAACTGAATGATCGTTTTTTGGTTCCTATAATGTATTACACGTTGATGTAAAATTGAACAGTTGACATAAATGGTGTAAAAGAAGTAGTAATTTGAAAAAGGGGTAGCAAAAATTGACTTTTTATGCAAAATATTTTTTTCTGTAAGTTTAAGAAATTATTTTTAAAATTATTATTGTTCTGCAAACGATGACGATTCAGAATATATATACATGTGTTGCAAAATTCATAGTAGTTTAGAAGTAAAACAGCGAAATGTTAAAACACTCTGTAGGGGGGTAGAGTATCCTTAATGGTGTATAGTGTACTGTATACTGTGACAAAAGAATAACAGTGAATAGTGAAATTAAACAATTTTTTCAAGCAGTCAGCTTATCTTTTCTGCATTGTATGGCACTTGTCAATGTTTTCTTTTGCTCATGGCTTAAGTTTAAGTCCACAAGCTACATGTACTGGGCCAAGCTACACACTTTTACCACAGATGGATGCTAATTTCCAAAAAAAACGTTCCTTCAAAACTGTTGTCTGGAATTGAAGTCAATCAGTCCATAAATGTTATACATTATAAATGTGTTTAATATTTGTAAATTGTACTGTTGACAGCTGGATAACTGTGTTTCGATGACTTGTTAGCCCATACAGCCATACAATTTGGTACAAACATTGTAGAAGTCTGAAGATGTTTTATTGTGGTCTGTAGATTTCAGGGGAATAGAGAGCAATTGCACAATGTACACTGCTAGAAACAATTTAAAATCAATCATCTTCAATTGTATGTTTTGATTCTAGATCTATGGAAATGAATTTGTGGAACAAGTAGTACAATGATCCGTATTTGTCATCAACAAAGAGGTCTGAATATCATGGCATCTTTAACGATCAACATCCGCTTTAACTCCGTGCACTCATTCCCAGTGACTATCAACGTGGAAAATACCATTTTTGATTTGAAGAAGGAGATTGCCACAAAACAGAACATTTCACCACAAGATCTCCGGATCATTCTTGCAGGTCAATCTCTCGGAGACAACATAAAAATCAATGTAAGTGCAGGGAATCAGTGGAATTTTTCTATTATAATGTATTGATAGAGAAGGTCTTTACTTTGTGTAAAGTAAACATAGGCCTACTCATAGTGTAACCAAATATTTATCACCCATGGATTCATCATTATTTTAAATTTTGTCATTCACAATATTTTTTGTATTTACTCATACTACTTACCATTTGTTTATTATTATATTGAGACCTGTTTATAAGTCAGTATCCAGTTCAAGTCAATGAGTTTGTTTATGTGAGAAAACTGAGAATATCAAGAAAGAGATAGTCTTCCATATTTTGACTCTGTTGCTTGAAAATCGCTGGCTGGTGTCAGAAGCATATGGGGAATATGCTGGGCTAAAGTCCATCCTTTCAAAACCATTAAGTTGTGAAGTTATTAAGTTTCTTTCTTGTTCTGTACCATTTAAAGTAAGACAGAGTAATAACTGGTCAAAGGGAGGTTTTATATAAGTGAAAAAAATGTGGGTATTTATGTAAAATAGCTGTTGAATAACACATTATAAATGGGAATTATTATGATTCGTTTAGAGGCATATAGAAGTCGAAAGTACATATAAGATGAAAAACATTGGTATGGATAACAACTTCTTAGTTTATTGGACACTACGTTTGTATCTCATTCCAGAGATCCTTTTTAAGTATGAAATTATTTAGGCATACATGTACCAGGCAGCCCAGCTAGGCTACCAGGCATTTTTGTTACATTGAGATGATGAAGTGGTAATCTTCAACTGTTCTTTGTTTCCCTTTAAAGGATTTTGATATAGGTAATCACAGTGTGTTACATGCCTTAGAAGTGAGATCAAAAAGCAGGCTTAGTTCAGTAAGCCAAGCTACAGCGGAATCACAAGAGGATCAACAAAGGGAGACAACTCTGCCTGAACAGCCAGGTTTGTGAACAAACATTTAGATAATACAAATCATGAGTCACATGTAGGTCTGTTGACATAACATTACAGTTATCCCGTATCTTCATAACAGGCAGCTCAATGTAGGTGAAAGCCACTCTCTGTTGAAATAGACCAATGTTGAACTTCATACCTAAGTGGTTTGGAAGTAAGTCCTTTAAAAAAAAAAATGTTCATATGTTATCAGGATGTCCAGTTTTGTTTTTATGACTGGCTTTTCCGAAACGTTCGCATATTTACTTGAAGCCTTTCGTTGTTTTTTCTAAAACCTTTATGTTTAAGACGGCTAAATACTTGTCTCTGTTATATTTTAAAAGAATATCCCACAGATCTGATTTTTTAAATACATAAATGTGCCATTGATAAAAATAAAGCAAAATTCATTGAAAATTGGATGACAGAATTTTCTCAGAATCTGTAGTAAAATTAAAAACAAGACGAAGACTGCAAACAATTTGGGAAACCTATAAATCGGTTCTCCTAAATTAACTTTGCATAACCATTGGGAGACTCGGTCTGTCTCCCCAACAGCACAGGTCTGTGAATGTTAAGTGACATACAGTTTTTATTTCTGATCAACGTGTGTCTGTGAATGGTTGGAGGGAGCATCCTGTTGGGATGATTTTCGGACATTAATACATGTAATGCCATTTGAATGAGAAGCAAAATATGTTTCCTACACAGTATAACATAAAGCAACTACATGTACTAGGATTTTTTGTGGATTTAATATTAAATATATTTTGTCCATTAAAACCCATCACAATTACATTTTTATGTGTTTTTTCTTACTTCAGAATGTGGTGCTGTTAAGAAGCAGTTTTATGTGTACTGTAAGAGTTGTCAGTCAATTAGGTCAGGGAAATTGAGAGTGAAATGTGAAACCTGTGGAAATGGACTCTTCCTAGTAAACAGGGTCAGTATAACCCCATGATTGTAGAGTAGAGTTGGTGGATGCTTACTCTGTCCTACTACACTCAGAGCTAAGAGGGCTGCATAAGTCCTATTTACTGTGGTTAATTGTCACACTTGTCTTAATGCACCATGCTTTAATTCTGTACTTGTCTTCTGTGTTGTTTTGTCTATGGTAAACTTTTATGTTCATTTCTTGTTTTCTGTGGTGTCATTTGTTGTTCCCAGTAAAATCAGTGGGGAGGTCTTTCACTGAATCCTGCACCTCCTGACAGAAGCCTGCACCTCCTGACAGAATCCGGCACTTCCTGACATTCCTGCACCTCCTGACAGAATCCTGCACCTTCTGACAGAATCCTGCCCCTTCTGACAGAATCCTGCCCCTCCTGACAGAATCCTGCACCTTCTGACAGAATCCTGCACCTTCTGACAGAATCCTGCCCCTTCTGACAGAATCCTGCCCCTCCTGACAGAAGCCTGCCCCTCCTGGCATAATAATGCACCTCCTGGCAGAATCCTGCACCTCCTGACAGAAGCCTGCACCTTCTGACAGAATCCTGCACCTCCTGACAGAAGCCTGCACCTCCTGACAGAAGCTTGCACCTCCTGACAGAAGTCTGCACCTCCTGACAGAATCCTGCACCTCCTGACAGAATCCTGCACCTCCTGACATAATCATGCAACTCCTGGCAGAACCATGCAACTTAGGACAGACTTCTGCAACTCCTGACAGAATCATTCAAATCCTGACAAAAGCCTGCAACTAAGGACAGACTCAAGTCACTCCTCACAGAATCATGCCAATTAGGACAGAATCATGCAACTCCTGACAGCACTATGCAGCTGAGGACAAACTCATGCCACTCCTGACAAAATTATTAAAATCCAGAGAGAACCATGCAACTTAGGACATGACTCATGCCACTTCTCACAGAACCATGGAATTAAGGATAAACTCATGTCACTCCTGGCAGAATCATTAAAACCCTGAGAGAACTGCGCAACTGAGGACACACTCATGCCACTCCTCCCAGAATCATGCCAATACAGACAGAATCATGCTCTTAAGGACAAACTTGTGCCACTCCTGACAGAATCATGCTCTTAAGGACAAAATCATGCAACTCCTGACAGAACCATGCAACTAAGGGCAGACTCTTGCCACTTCTGACATAATCATGCAACTGAGAAAAGACTCATGCCATTCTTGACAGCATCATGAAACTCCTGACAGAACTATTCAGCTCACAGTCATACAATTTAGGACGACTTGTACAACTCTATCTCCAGAACAGACAACCCTTAGCCAAAAAATAAATGATAAATTAATGCTGCTGTCCACTGTAAATAAAACCTTTGTACCTTGTCCTTTAATTAGGGTCCAAGTTCTTGGGAGGATGTATTAAATGAGAGAAGGGTTACTGGACAGTGCCAGCTAGCAGAATGTCCTGGAACATATCCTGTAAGTCCAAACACACCATCCTAAAGCAGAACTGCTCACTAAAATTAGAGTTAACTTACAACTCCAATAACACATACATATGGCTACAAGGTGATTCAATATTCCGGTTTATTGTAAAACCATTGTCAAGAATAAAAAGTGTCTGTACAGAAGGTGCATGTATGCTTACCAGTACTTACTTTTGTCTTTGTCTTACCTAAATGTTAAGTCTCTGTATGTAATTTTGAGGCTGTACCTTTCACCCTTGTATATAGACTATAAATGAATGTACTCTTAAGAAAACAAACATACATGTTGCCTGGTATATATACACCTTCTTATTTCTGTACACATAATTTTTATTCTCGAAAGTGGTTTTAAATTAAACCGAAATACTGAATCACCATGTATCCATGTGTATCTTTTTGTTGGAGTTGTAAGTTTACTCTACTTTGTGAAACTCATCAGTGGGAATAATGCTATTTACTAAAATTATATGTTTGATAAAAAAAACATTCCTCAGATTCAGTATATAAGTGTCATATTTTGATTATTTATCATATTAAAACTGAGGTAAATAGTTCAATTGAAGCGTTGTTGTTTTTTTTTTTTTCATCAGTAAATATTTAAACCCCATTTTGAATGCTTGAAACCTCAATCATTAATGTAAACGTTGCTTTTGTACAATTTGCAGAAATTTTATTTTCGCTGTGGACACCATGAATCGAGGTCACCTGATGAAACAGCGATTCCATTACACCATATTAAACCAAACAGTCGATTGGTTGAGTGTATCACATGCTCAGGGATGTCGTAAGTATATCCTTTTGATAGTCCCACATCCAAACATTGTTACAGGTATTCCCAAATGGTTGATAGTCCAATATTCACTGAACGATTTGCAACTCTTTTCATTAAAAAAGTTGGCATTCTTGTGGAGAAATTGGGATTCCAACATCCGACTATTAAGAGTGCAGCTCAGTGATTCTCGAGTGACGTCACCAGGGGAATTCACCAAGTGACTGGTATCTATAGAAACCTCACCACCATTTTGTTATTCTCCAAATTTTTCCCTCTGAGCCGTTCAGTGTTTTTGCGTCATCCATAAATATGTACAGAATGCTTGTGTAACATTGTATTTGGTTAAAGATTAAATCATGTCAAACTGTGAGGACTGAAAGCTTGATATAGTAATACATGTTAAATCCTCTTCAAAATTTAAAGTATTTAATCGGGATAAATTTTTAATATTATTTGTGTCACCATCATCAAACTGGGGATAATTCCCATGTGAATTGCTGGCAGTCTATCTGTTTCTGTTCCACCATTCGTATCAGACATTTGCTCGTTATTTTCATCTGGTTATTAGCTTCATTACCATTGCTAAATTGGCTATCTGAAGAAGAGATCGTTATAGAACATTCGCTTAAGTTTCCTGTCGCCATTTTAAATTTCCTGATCTAGCAATCCTTCGTGTATCTCTGGTAGGAGTCGTCATTATCCGCCACCAACTGTTCCAAATGAAGTTTCCCCTGCCTACGTCACAGTTCAAGTGACTTATATGAAAACTCGCAAGTTTGTAGGTGAATAAAACAAATTCCAAGCGTCAGAAAACTACAGGATTTATTTATCAGGTAGTTTATAGTGTTGTTTTTGTAATCCAGTCTCTTTCAATGTGATTTAAAACCCATTTGTGAAAACCTTTACGAGGTATCTTCCCAGTTTTTCACCGTAATTAGGCAAGGAACATTGTGAAGTGGATAATCCGTAATCATATAAGTGAAACTCTTGAGGGCGACATTAAACCTCAATCAAACAAACAAACAAGTAAACCTATATTAATGTGGGTTAATCTTGATTATCCCTAATCTATTTGACTACGTAAGAATTGAATATTTTCAGAACTCTTGTGATAGTGTTTCCCTGCAGTCCTGGTCATGTGATGTGTTTGGAGTGTTTCCAGAATTACGGGGTTACGAAACTTAACAACCGAATGTTTGTCAGTGTCCAGGAAGTAGGATATACCCTCCCGTGTCCAGGTAAATATCTAAACTTTATGGACATACAGAGGAGAGAGAGATTTGGGATTAACAGGGCAGTACTGGTATATATTTTTATTGTACTGAAAGAAAATTATGCCTCCCCATCAGGCTTGATGTAAAAATACTGTGACTGGGTGGGGTGACAGGCCGGATCTTTGTACACTGTGACAGGGTGGGGTGACAGATCTGATCTTAATAAACTGTGACTGGCTAGAGTATCAGGCCTGATGTTCGTAAACTGAGATTTCAGATATGATACCTTCTACATGTGCTTATATAAAGGCAAAAAAGCAGAAAATTTTAACTAATAATAACATTTTTCTTTCTAAATGGTAAAAGGGTTAAACAGGATGTACATGTAGTAATATTTCTATTTCTCCATTTTCTTTGTAGCTGGCTGTCCAAATTCTTGCATACAAGAAGTTCATCATTTCCATTTGCTTGGTGATGATCAGGTATTATGTTATATATTAAAAGTGAGACTAATAATTTATATCTAAGATGTATTGAGATAGTCCACTACTGCGATGCTTTGGAAATTCTTAAGACACAATTGTGATAAAATTCCATTACAGGTGGGATATGGTTGTCTGCTGCTATTTATTAAACTATGTAAGCCAATAACAGTAAACAGAATTTGAAAAGATTAATGGACATGGCCAAGTTTGACCAAAACTTTTCACCTCTGCAGCGACTATTAAATATACATTAGGTAACACACTACGTAAAGCTACAAATAGCAGAAATTTGGCCCCAAAAAAAACGATTCTTTCTCTCAAATACATTAGAGCTCTGTTTTCACGGAGGACTATTTCGTAAAAATTCTTCAAAAGAAAATCATTTAACCCAGAGTTTATAATGAGAGCATTATGTCAGGATTACAAATTTTCCAAGGGAGATAATCACACACAATCAAAACATGGTGGACATCAGTTGCCAATTTATTTTGCTGCATGAAGTTTTGGAGGAGATTTGTAAAATGTCTTATTCTTATTCCTAATGTGATATAAATTGCATCTGGATGTGTTTTATTTTTGTCCCTCAGAGAGTGTCCTATGTCCCTCTTTCAGAAAAACTATCGACTAGTATCTAGTAGCCCCGTGGGGGAGCGGGTTGGCCAGTCCTGCAGAATACTCCCTCGGCTTCCTAGGTCGATCGTAAGAGGCGAGAAAAGAGGAGCTTTCTGTTGCCC
>JAVFBX010184781.1:0-12500 GCA_034783855.1 Mopalia kennerleyi | reverse complement strand
GAAAATCATTTGCATTCCTGCATATTTAGTTTGAGTAAAAATATGGAGATATTAACATGCAATCTATAGCTTTGCTGTGTACGCTTGAGCAACTTATGCGAATTGTTTCTAAAATAATAAATTGTAATAGTGTAATTTGGACGATACAGCGGTATATAATTACTAGGTTATATGGAATTTCTACTACTGTATGTTTTCATATTTAACAATGTTTTAGGGCCGAAACTAGCACGATTATCCGGATTAATAATTAAAGAGCAAAAAAAAAAACAAGTTAACAAAGGGATAAGTAAACAAAGGTCAAAATAATGTATTCATGGCTTGTGAAAACATTTAAAAAGTGGATAACTTATGTATTGGCTTGAAACTGGGCGTGGAAAGTGCACACGTGACCCGGAAAGTAGTCACATATATATAGTAAAGTTGATGTCAACATAATCATTTCACATGAATATAACTACAATACCCTGTAAAGTATTGTTTTTTTCGTGTGTTTGGTTGGGGTTTAACGTCGTTCTAAATGGTATTGTTAAGTTTTGTTTGTTTTTTTTTAACGCCGTACTCAAAGGTATTTCACTTATATGACGACGGATTGTTCATTTCATTAAATGCTGTGGAAACCCGGAAATAAACTTCGTAAAAGCTGCCCCAGTGGTTGCCTGATAATTCACTCGTATACATGTTGGTTGACAGACGGACTCGATCCCGTGAAAGGTATATCGGAGTAGAATTAGTAGGCGAATACGCTAACCACAAGGCCACGGCCACGACCCCATACATTAATAGATTGATATTGATAATCGTTGTGACAACAAGAAAAAAAGTGTGATTAAAAACAATGATAGGCATTATTATATAAAAAGTTACTTTCGTTGTCCGTTTTAGACGATTTAATCTGAAATCGTGTTGCCTCGGTGTCTGTTTTCGCCTAGTTTCAATCTGCATATTTGATTGGTTTCCATAAGGTTCGATTTATTATGCCTGTTTAAGTGGCCCAACCTTGCACAATTTTACTATTATTGTTTAATTCCGCATTTTTATCATTACAAAATCCTTCCCTTTGTTTGTAATCCTGTCCACTTGTTACAAATTGTAACTTGCCTTTACCACTTACTGTGAGTTGTTCACCTGTATACTCTTTATGAATAACCGGTTTCCGCATGACGTCACAACCCATATCAGATCATACCCAAAACTTATAATCTACGTCATTAACTTCTAAATGACACTAAAACGAGTTATTGGTAGAGTGACCAATTGCAAACGTTCCCCGTCTTGGGGTTTAGTTGGTTTATACAGCTTTTAGACCCGTCCAGTCAAGTCTCGACAACTTGTTTGTTTTCATTTTGTTTTCTCTACTTTTGTTCTGCAATAATTCAAATGAGACAAATTCACCTCGACACAATTAATTTGGACACATCGATGGCGCCAACTCACGTCCGTATTCATCAACTACCAGTACAGGTGGAATTCCACTCCATTTTATTTACAGTCTGGTCATTATGAGGCGTATAAACACTGAATATTATCTGTTTACTTTAGTCGGGCCAAATTCCCGACGTTAGAGACGCGTAACCGTATTAGCTTAAATGAAGACATGCAGATCGGTGTTCGAATTAGTCTCGCGTGTTCCAGAGTCTTCTCGCGTTAACTCCGGCCTCGCCAGAATAGATTTAGATAATTTGGGAGTTTATATGTAGAGCATTACGTCACAGTGAAAGGTTTTCAAGGAAGATAGTGAAATCTCTTTATAGTATCACACACATTCAAACGATGGCGGTCATCAATTGCCTATGCATTTAACCATACTGCAGGGAATTGTAGGACAGATTTGTAAATTGACTTTAAAACTATTCCAAATGTAATACCAATTGCAATATCAGGGTATGTTCTTGCTTTTTCTGTCCCTCTAAGAGCTTTCTTACCTCCTATTTAAAAAGAAGCAAAGCTGCTTCCTTCAGGAGTACTCGCAATCGCAGATTAGACCAAAGATAGGTTGGCCGATGTCAAGAAAATATCAAACTGCCAAACAGTTGCTAAGCAAAGGGTTGAGAGTGAATTAACCTTGAGTACAGAGTCAAATACTAATAGAGCTACAGCTACATATCAACTGTTCCTAAAGAGTTTATTTTTTTTATTTTTAGTTTATTCTTTTATATAATTATTGGTTGTTCTTTCGCTATAGGTTGTTTTGGATGGGTGGGCGGGGGTTTATTTCTTTGCTTTTGTTTTATTTATTTTTTATTTATTTTTTTTTGGTGGGGGCGTATTTGTTATTTGTTTATGTCAGTTTAAAGAACATAGAGGACACGTTGACACTTTGTGTAGATTTATGTGGTTAACTTTCGTTGATGTAAATTCCAAACAAAGAAGTTCTGTTAGTAGAAGTATCTGCGTGCGGTCAGACGGTCCTTCTGGCTGGCCATTCAAACTATTAGTGGGCCTACAGAGAGGGCTACAACATAAAATGAAAGCATAGAGGAAACAATTAACGGGTACATCAAAACCAAATTCTGTTTTGTTTTGCAGTTATTCGACAAGTGCATCTTTATGTTCAAACATTCTTTATAAACTACAAACACATGGTGTCGATGAAAGGTCTTTTTATCAAATAACGCACATAAGATAAATGCTATATCAATGAACAGTCTGACGGAATGATTCATTCAGAAATTTCATTATTTTATTCATCCATGAGTTCTTTCCTTCGTTCGTTTCTTCGACCGAAGACTTATGATTCTGGAAGCGTTGCTATTTATTATTGGGGTAAACACAGCCCTTGGGTACGGTGCTGGACATCAATCAATCAATTGATAAGTTAATTAATTTATCGATTGATTGATTGATTGATTGTTCAACTGATCGATTGGTCGATTGGGTGATTGATTGATTGATTGATTGACTGATTGACTGATTGGCTGATTGACTGATTGATTGGTTGATTGATTGATTGATATTTCACTTATGACGGCTGTGTATTCCAATAACTGACAGTATAGTACAACCATGAAATGGAAATGTGTTGATAAAGTTGAAAGTCAATCGTTCTCAAATGAATTCTCCAAGTTTAGATAACAATTTAATACATAAGACTGGTTGAACATTCCATAAGCCAACAAACAAACATTTGGTGTTTGTCGTGGTAACTTGGGCTTTGTGTGAGATGTTGTTTACGTGTGTCAATATTTTTATGCAAATTATACATTTACTGCTGTTGTATTTTTGTTGAAAGGTTAATCATTTGTAATTTCGTAACTTCTTTATATCTTAGATTAGCCCTTTATATTAAAGAAGAATTAATACGCAAGCATGTTGTTTAATATGGTCTTGGACTAAACAATTGACATAAAAACAAGTCTACATTTCTGGATATTTTATAAATGAAGCAAGGAAAAAATTCTAGCTTGAATCGTACCCAAAACCCGTGACTGGTTGAAATAAAGATAAATAGCCTGTCTTAACCAGGACTCGAACCCGAGACCTGTGACTGACTGACACACTTTGCCTGACACATCTGGCGAAAACCCAACAAGAAAAGAACCTGTTTAAAAGGCGGAACAAATTAATCAGATCCGTGCACTTCTCATTTAAACATGAATATTGCGAGTCTTTCTGAACAGAAATTAGTTCATAGTCTTCCGCTTGAATTCACTTATGTAAATATGTGTATAAAAAGACAGCCAAGTGAATTCATTTCAGCATTAGTTGTGAGTTTTGTTTAAACATAAGCCGATTATGTTTTGTTTTGTTCGAGTTCCGTTGGATACACACTAGTCTGTTTTTCTACTGACAATTTTTATATATCTTGACTTGTTTCGTCTCCGCAGAAAAGTAACGAAACAGCAAGAAATTAGTTCATTGCCTTCCGCATGATTACACTTATGTAAATATGTAT
Source organism: Mopalia kennerleyi (assembly GCA_034783855.1). Taxonomy (NCBI): domain Eukaryota; kingdom Metazoa; phylum Mollusca; class Polyplacophora; order Chitonida; family Mopaliidae; genus Mopalia; species Mopalia kennerleyi. The sequence goes on along the minus strand of JAVFBX010184781.1, from coordinate 8,605 downwards.
ATAAAAATATAGTCAAGTGAATTCATTCCATCATTAGTTTTGAGTTATGTTTAAACTTAAGCCGTGTGTGTTTGTGTTGGGACTATGTTTTGTTTTGTTCGTTGTTTTTATGTCTGAGTCATTTGTTCGAGTTCCGTTGGATACAAACTTGCCTGTTTTTTTATACACAATTAAGATATATATTAACTTTTTCGTCTCCACAGAAAAATAACAAAACAGTAAGATGGCGGAGCCCGCCCACTCATTGGACATGAGCGAGGAGTGTTGTAATGACATCTTGGTACACTGTCCTCGAGAAGCATGCGCATTACTGCTCCACGGGAAATGTATGGAATCTAGTGAGTATTATTAAACTAGTGATCAATTTGTCCTGAAATAATAGGTCGGCAAGAGTATTTCCAGTTATTCTTGGCAAATACAGCACAGCAGGCAGTCGATGGCCGTTAATTAATAATTGTTGACATTTGTTGGAAGGATAAGTAGGCAATTTGGCTACGCGAGATATCCTACATACGACGAGAACAAACAAATAGATATGAGTCCCCTAAACAGTTGGTACATGTACCCTGTTCCCATGCTCCCTTGTAGGCTCACAGACAAGAGGTATGACCTAAATCTCACGATAAAATTGGCCGCGGGATTTCTCGCGACTACGGCATCGTGTAATATGTTGTCAAGCCTCCCGCTTTCTGATTGGTTTATTTCTTGACGAAACCAATGACAGATTAGGCCCAACCTGTTCATTCACCTCGTGGTGTAATTTGGTAAGCCAACGAGTTTTGTATAACTCTCGTGCCATACTGAGACCAGGAGTGACATTAATTAATTTGAATTTGCATGATTAATCTTGTTTGTGTGCTTAGTGTGATCGATAATTATAGCCTACAGATCCATTTTGTCGGTAAGACAAAGTCCGTTCAGTAAAACTCATCATCTGACCTTTGATTTCTTTTAGGAAATAAAACCACTCAGAAATATTTGAGCTTAAGCCTATTAAAAGCTTCCATTAACCTGACCCGGGCACCAATAGACGAACTCTTGTAACCGCCACACCTAAACACGCGCACAAACTCCATGCGATATAAAGCTGGACGTTCGTGTTTTTTTATTTACATTGGAATACACAACCGGTATTTCCCTACACGAGAAGCTTTATCACTCACATTATTCATGTACCTTGACATAAGAAATTGTCAATTTTGTTATCAAATAATTCACGGTGATCCAAATTGTGTTTTTTTTATAAGAGTTTGTTGGATTTCACACCAACCTGTATGTTGAGTGACACCTTATCTTATTCTGCCAGAGTGTTTAAATATTTGCTTGTCATCGTTTAATTAGAAGGATTTTGGTTAAACTTGCACACGGTAGATGTTCTAATTTAATATTTTTCATTTATATTTGACTGTGTTATGTTAATAATAATTCATCATCCATTCATCAAAATCCTAATTTGTTTAGAAAATAACTAACTTTGGGTTATAGTATAACTTTCGCTGAGTGGCATACACGTTCATTCTTCAAGAAATGTTCTTGTTATGTATCGTTCCACATAGCCATGATACCATAACAAGTTAACATACGGCTATATGACATCGTATCTTAATCGCAATGGCAACCCGAAAAGCGAAGATAAAACTGGATTACGATTATTGTGTTTGGTTGGGTCAAGGGTTATCCGGAAGGCGCAAGGTTTACATAAACATCAATCTTTTCACGGGAAAAAGAACGGAGTTTTTAAAGCTTCCCTTCCGTTTAAAGATAGAATGTGTCCATAGTCACATAAAATGAATGGCAATAACCATAGCTGCATTCCAACATGATCATACAGGGCGAAACACTGGACCCGCTTCTCATTCCACTTTATTCAAAACGAAAATCAGATATGACTAAAGTATGCCTGCTTTGTTTTAGTCTACCTCCTGGACCGAAAATACCACCCGACATACAACGGCACCTTGCTCCAAGTGAGTTGGCACCCGATAGGCCACCCTATGCCGGACTACGAGGAGCACAGGCGGTGTCTACTGTCCGCACACTGTGAGAGGATCCTTTGTTATATCCAGGACGCTACTGTGCCACATTGCGACCCGGATATTATGCCTCATATTTGTCCAGCGACCACGAGTAAGTATTGCGAATCACATACATTTAAATTGCACCGGCTTCTGGATAATGAGAATATTTAACTGTCATTAATTTTATTAACTCCCAGAGACAAATTTCTAAATAGATCTTAATCTCATGTTGTTATCGGTTACCTACAGACAGGTAACCGATAAGATAATATTCATGTAAATGGTATAGAAAATATGTGATAACATGTAGCAAACCAGAAACGCGGCATGGGTTTAGAATAGATCAACCTGCAAACTATGAATGTGTCCGCTAAGGAGTAAGAGAGTTAAAAGTTGTCTGTAAAGTGTATAGCCAGAAGATCCTTTAGATTTTTTATTATCTTGTGTAATATAATGGTCTTTGTGAGAGAGAAGAAGACACTTTGAGTATAATTTTTATTTTCCTGTAAAAGGAGACAAGCAAACCGGGTGCTAGGTTGGTCTTATCGAAATGTAAAAAAAATAGTTCATTTTACAATGTGTATTGTAGACCCGGTTGTGTACATCAAGCCAAAGTATCAATTTAATTGATTATTTATTTATTTCAACTAACGAATACCAACTTCCCTTTCCCGAGAGAAGTAGCTTATATGTTGAAATATTATATTTTAAATTTGAATTTTACACAGGAACTCAAATACATGTTAAAAGTAGTATATATTCTCTTTCTGGAATAATAATAATAATATTATTGCCGAACAGCTTAAATATCCGTTGGCTTATGTTATAAAGTAACAGAAGAATGTGAACTTTCTAAACTGCAAGTCACGTACGTTTACCGGTTTCAACGTAAATAACTCTTCCCTTCTGATTAAAGCCAGATCCAGTTAGCTCCCTTGTTTTAAAATTTGTTAATTACATCTAGAATAAGTCTTCACTAAACGTATTTAACCTAAAACGGTCATTAACCGGAAAAAGCTACAAAACACAACCTTGCATTTTGGTTTCCCCAAACCATCCGACCAGACATAAAATATTTTCCTTTATTTTAATTCACTTGCCCGAGCCGACAGCCTTTGTAATATCGTTGATAGACCAGACAAAAAGTATGTTGTCCCGGATCGGGGTAACGTGGATTTTTGTGAGCCTGCCACGATTAAAATGTGTAAACCTAAACAAAACCCTTGCGCTTTATTCGGACTTAACACAAACATTTAAATTGGCAACTTTTTTTCTGTTTTAGCTCCTTTTTCGACTACTGAAATGATGTATTCCACAACACCATATTACAACCAGGAGGCGTCTAACATTCCGGCCCGATCAGCAGAAAGCGCACAGACAAGCGGTTTTCCCCAAGGACTTGTACCAGTGCGACCAGTAGCTGTCTACCCAGCCAGTAATATACTATTATCTCCTGCAAATAATGTGTTTCTGCGACCACAGTTTCCTAACACCGGACTTTTCCCAGGACAAAATCACTATTTTGGATCCGTCAAACCCGCTCCCATTGGATCAAATAGGCAGCCTGTCCAGCGGCAAGGCCAACCACCCCAAGCTACTGCCCAACCGCAGCCTGTAGCTGTTCCGAAACGTGTGGCCGAGCAGACTCCCCCTCCACCCGCAAACCCGCCTCCGGAGGAGCCTAACATCCCACCAGAGGCTGGGACTAACAACCAAAGGGGTCAACCTAATGACCAAACTGCTAACAAAATGAAGTCAGCAAATCAGCTGAACTCAGCAGAAACAAGCGGGGTGCGTAATGTGGACCCTGGCAAACTCCCTAACAATGTCCCCAACATGGGAAGTAATAGCAATAACCAAAAACCGGTCCAGCCTCTTGCTGAATCTGAATATCAAACCACAACTGAGAGTTTCGAGTTACAACCTAAGAAAATTAACGTCAAACCAGAGGCTCCCAATCCGACCATTCAAGGAAGCTCAGTGAGAGCCAGTTTGCCTCAAATGCCGAAGGAAAAGGAATCGGGTTCAAAACACAAACGTAAAAACGCAACAGTCACAACGACACAGTCGTCCAAACACGATAGTGGCCTGGGAGCTGGACGGCAGTCAGGAATAGTTAATGGACAACAGCCTTTATTTACTGTCAATCAGCTGGGAATCTCAGGTGCACCGACAGGTAAGTGTTGCCTACACGCGACACTCCAAGCTCCCCTGGACCTACACTATACATTCCTATTATATTTGTTACCATATATAAAGTCTATGTAAAGTCGCTTGTGACACCTTGTGAGAAGCAGAACTGCATTAAACGCTTTGTAGGTCAATTCATGAAAATTAAATTAAAGCTTGGGGCATTAGAATCAGGATAGCGATAATACATGTGCTTAAGAAAATACTACACTCTTTTAGAAATAATAGTTATTTGAGGGTTCTTTAGAAAAAAAGGATGGTTCAATATGGAATAATTAGGACAAAACGAGTCTTTGATATAAGAAAGTAGTTGATGGGAGGGTTCCATATACAGAACCATAAAGGGTTCCACCAGAGCCATTACTGAAGAAACGTAAAGCTTTCCTGTAGAGCCATATTTTTCTAAGAGTGTGTACGTATAATACCGGCAACGTGAAATTAAGGTGTTATGTGGTTCTGGTGTCACTAGTTACTTATATCTCGTTAGTACAATTGAAATTGTTTATTGACTATTTTACACCTGTAACCAAAAGTTAAATTTGTATTCTACGTTGTGCTTTTTTTCCATTTTAATATCATTCCAAACTTAAATCTGATCTGGTTGCTAGTTTCGATAAAAAAAAAACATTCCGATAACAACTGTTTTTTTAAAAAGTACTTAATTAATTTGTCTGAAGCTGCAATGGTTTTTTGATCGAAGCAACTCTGCTATAAAGCTGAATACGAGCCAATCGAACGCTCTTAGTTTGTGACAAAGCTGTAGTTTGGATGAAAATCTTGCGTTTAATTTTTGGTAAATCTAGAAGGTTTTTTAAATGCTCCCTCGGTTTCAGGTCCTCCAACAGTGACTCTGACGACAGGAACAGTGGGCAACACACCTGACGAATGGGCGCGGTTAGATGAAAAGATTTTGGCCGGTGGAATTGTGGGCGGGGCTTTATTAGCTTTGCTGATGGTCTGCCTGACGGTCTGCTGTGTCAAACGACGACGAGATAGTAAAAGGTTGGATTATTGGGATTTGGTTATCTTGTTGTACCGGCTAGATATTTTATCCTGATCAAATTCCGTAGCACCATTTTAATTTGTTAAATAATACGCAAATTTCGGTGACTTCACTTCTCCCATGTCGTTTTCGACACGTTCCAACGATGCTTTATCCCTAACAATGCCAATCTTTAACATTTCTGATCTCAAACGTACAGTAGTTGCAAAGTATCTTTTTCACGTCTTGTCATCGAAAGCGGACGAGATGTTGTAGCTCGCATAAGTGTGGCTAAACAGTCGGACGTATATATAAGATCGAAATGCTTGGATAATAACTTCTTAATTTATTGAATACTACGTTTCTATCTCATTCCTGTTATCTTTATTCAGGTTTTCAACCATACTTCAAAAATATTTTGTAAAATTATAATTATTATATTTGTAAAATTCTTATATTTTGTAAAATTATTATATTTTGTAAAATATTCATATTTTGTTATGTTTTGTTTGTAGTGGTGCTTCTACCAGTTCAAGCCATCGAGGCCTTCACCTGCAGTACAGTGGATTCCCTTTGGACAGCGACATGCTGGTGGGTTGACAATGTTAATCCTATTGCTAAGATTATCATCTCAGATTGTCTTCTATAATGTTGCAAATATAGGAATAGTTGTCTGTATAATTACACATGCTTTTAATTCACATGCGTTTGTTACCAAATACTTTTTCTTGTTCTGTAACAATCTATGATCAGTGACGATATCTCTTCTGTGACAATGTGTGTTCTGTGGCTATATCTGTTCAGCGACAATATTTTTTCTGTGACAATATATCTTCTGAGACAATATCGCTTCTGTGACAATATATCTTCTGTGACAATATCTCTTCTATGCCAACGTATGTCCTGTGATTATATCTCTTATATTACAATATCCGTTCTGTGAAAGTATCACTTCTGTCACAATATATGTTCTGTAGTAATATATGTTCTATCATGACAAAACTGTTCTGTGACAATAACTGTTCTGACACGATAACTGTTCTCTGACAATAACTGTTTTATGATAATAACTGTTCTGTCACAATAACTGTTCTCGACAATGTCTCTTATGTTAAAATAACTGGCATGTGATAGTCTATTCCTTTGTATAAACAAAGCTACCCGGACTCATAATTAGACTTACCAGCCCTTCAGACAGGGCTGGGCAATGATCAATGTATATAAAAATACACAAATCAAAAACAGAATCTGACCATATAGTTTTTCTATATTTGCATTTCATTTTGCACAATTTTCTAGATTCTTGACTTTTATTTCAGAATGATCCTGTGTATAAATCCAGCGTCAAATCGAGGGATGGACCTCCACCGATACCATATAGGCCCCCGGCCCCCCAAATTCCCTATGCTAATAGTTTTCGTGAACCAACCAACTTCGTGGGCAGTGGAGAAGGTGGAATATCTTTCGGGGAAGAACAATCAGAATCGAACGACTACGAGGAGTTACCGGGCGAGGTTGATCCGGCCGCCAGGGAGGCATACGAAGAACTCGTGGACACCCCAAAACAACCAACGTCTAGGACAACGTCTGACGTCAGTACGGTCTCCGCTAAACGTCACGTTAAGATCCACAGCGTTCCGACGCTGTATGACGTCAACAGGACAAATGTTCCGCTTGTCAAGAGACACTCGAGTGCCTGTGCGATGAAATCTAATTCAATGCGCAATTCCGGCCGACCCTTACCAGCCCGCCCTACGGACTCTTTACCACGGACTCTGGAGGCTGTCCCGATAGAGGCCTACGAACCCATTGGATCAATGTCACCCCCTCATGGTTACGAAGTACCGGTCAGCATAAGCAATTCTAACTTGGCCATGCTGGGTCTTTTAAACTACCCTCATCCCAGCGCTGGTTACGAGACAGGCACTTTGATTAGTCAAGGCAGACGTCACTCCGTCGTTCCGACTACTGGATTCATGGACAGCAATGGCCAGATCAATGCACCCGATTACTTTGTTCTTGAACGTCAGGGTGAGCGACCCCCCGTGGCCATGATTTCGCAGGGGGAGTACCTGGCCAGTGGCCACCCGGAGAGCCTGACATACTCGGTACCCTCCGAAAGCTCTTACGCCGAAGTCGGCCACGAATACTTAGACTTAGAAAGAAGTATGGGTTCGTGGAATTCAAACCCTCACATACCACATGATATCCACTTGTAGTGGCTGTCACATTTGTTATAAAGATACATTAGAATAAAAAGATAATCGTTTTATGATTGTCTCTGTGGTACACGTCTTACACGCAGATTGTGACCGAAGACATTCTGGTCAAGCGACATGGGTTCTAGATTATTGGCAGATCTCCCAGATTCATCAGATGTAATGTTATTACCACCTCTTGAATTAGAAACAGACATACGTCCAGTGACTTGAACCTATTGTCAAAACCTTTTGTCAGTGGAACATTGGATGGCGATGACTGCTTATCACATACGTGTGCAGATGTCCAGCTTCTTGGTATATTCATCTTCTGCAACGGTCCAGTGATGTGTTATAGTCGGTTGGACGGAATCGTTGGATCAGTTCGTCAGATAATTCTACTTTCGGGACATTATTATTATAAAATCTGGCAAATGTCTATTTTTCTCTATTGATAACGTGTTTGGTGAATCTGTTAACTGTTGTATCTTAATAATATTCAAACAGAAAACGCGGAAACAATAAAGCGTTGTGTATTTATTATTATAAGGAAGTTGTGAGAGGGACGCAGTTGTCATTAGTCTGTCCGGTGTATAAGTACTATTCTCGAAAAACCCGCGGATGTTGTATTTTAATAAGGAAGAAGTGCGAGGAGTCCACGTGTGGGATTTCAATACACGAATTTTAATAAAGAACATGTAGATTGCAATGAAATACGGTACTCATGCAAACACACTCTATGACAGTTTTCATGCCACGTGCAAAGGGGGAATTTCCCTTTTGACGTATTGTGTTCCCACTGACAAATACTTTAGATGGGCACGAAAGGGAATGCCTTCGATAAAGCCTATATTTAAAGGGTCCCATAAGTTGAACGGTTCCTCGTTCAAAAGTGTCATTCCTGTAAAGTGTTCTTCTTTCTACACACGTATATGATACAGGAGTCAGTTTTACAAAGCGACCTTAAGTGGCGCCCATTGCAATTATCATAGCAACCAGGGCTGACTCGTTGCGTTACCATGGGACCCGTTGTGTTGCCATGGTAGTTACGTTAAACTTAAGCTAAGATCGCTTTGTGAAACAGTATATTTAAATGCGGACGATTAAAGAGGCACTAGTTCCCAAAACAAGGACTTTTTCTGTTATTACAGAATCAAATGAGTTATACTTATTTTTCTGAAGAAGCCGAAGTTAGAAGCTTTTCGTTAAGCCCACCT
>JAVFBX010184770.1:0-14067 GCA_034783855.1 Mopalia kennerleyi | reverse complement strand
CGATAATTGTATAATTTTTTTTTAATTTTATGATTGTATTCTCTTGAGAAAGGTCCCGGCATGTGCGCCGAAAGCTCGTCTTACTAAATGATTACGTGGAGTAGCTCAGGAGTTTGTGTTTTTATTTTATTTAACTACTATATCCATTATAAAAGGAGAGAGAAGCTAAGCAATAATTGTTGGTAAAACCTGGGATAACAATATTGTAAACCCAGAAAAAACTCCCAAATGTATCTTACCGTGAGTATGGTTGCTTTGTCGATTACAAACATGTTCCAGGCCGTTAGTCCAATCGTATCACCAGTCAAACGAGACAAGAAAACCTGGATCTGATTGAAAGTGAAATGCTGTTAATAAGTTTCGTTTAACTTGGATAGATCCCTTTTAACTAAATATCTGACTCGCTACAGCAAAATCGTTATTGAGAGTATATTGAGCTATGAAAGGGTCAAAATGGCATACTTGGTCAATATTGACATTTTAGCGAAAATAAACTGAACCAAAGGTGGGAAGTTTGACATAATTTGAGGCCAGATTGCTATGGACTTGAAACGTTTGTATTTCCAAAACAATAATTTGACGGTGAAGCCATTTTTCTAAACAAAAATGGATCCGGTTCGAAGGCCCTCTTTGTGGTTCTTAAATAGCTATATCTTGTTCTGTTTTAGAGATATTATATGGGTTTTAAAGGTAATTCAAAGCTATTTTCAGATATACAAATTTCTTAATTTTAATGTTGTAGGACTATTGCTGGAGCGTATAACATATATTGTTGAAAATCTAAAGTACATGGCTTCTTCGTAACTTAGCTCTAAACGATCTATTGTTACTATTTTGAAATTAAGGTTTTGGTAAATTGAATAAAAAACGGAATGCAGACCTGCATAAAACATCCAAGTATATCTGTGAGTTGTTTATAACACCTTGGGTCCTTTAACTTTTGAACGTTTTAAATCGGCAAACATCAACTGACGATATTGTTGAAAATCTGAAGTACATGGCTTCGTTCGTACCATAGCTCAAAACAACCTATTGTTACTATTTTGAAATTAATGTTAGGTTAAATTGAATAAAAAACAGAAAGCAGACCGGCATAAAACATCGAAGCACATCTTTGAGTTTTTTATAACACTTTCTGTTATTTGATTTTTTAACGTTTTAATTCGGCAAACATTAACTAACGATATTGTTGAAAATCTGAAGTATACCTGGCTTCGTTCGAATCAAACTGAAAACAATCTTTCGTTACTATTTTTACAATAAAAGTTTTGGTTCCAGTTTGAATGAAAGACGGAAGCCAGACCTGCATAAAACATCCCAAGTATATCTTTGAGTTATTGATAACACATTTGGTTCTTTCATTTATAAATGTTTTAAATAGGTATACCTTAGTCGATATTTCTCTGTTTTTATCCAAATCACAGCCATAGACTGTCGACAGAGAAGCGTGTGCCTGTAAGGGAAAATATAAGTATCAGGTAATAACATAGAGAAAGAATTATGCAAGCTGTTTACTATTGTAAATGCTTTTTTTAATTCTTTAATTTTGTAATTGTTACATGAGCGTCACTTTGTATAGGCGTTACAGACTGTGTGTTCTTTCTGATTACAATGTCAAAGCTAAATACATGAATATAAAATAAATAAATAAACACACAAACACACAATCAAACAAACAACCAATCTCCTTATCCGAAAATGACATGGGCTTATTGTATTCTTTGTAATGGCGTGGTGGTTTCTTTCACCCAATGGGCTGGCACGCCGTCATGTGAGTACGGCGTTAAACCCCAATCAAACAAACTTAATCAACTTAATCAACAGTCCATGCAGTAGTAGTGTTATTTTATAAAACCGAAAATTTGTTTAATATATTGGAATCATTAAAAAAAAATGTTTACCAACAACAACAACTACAAAATTAAAGAAATGATAACCGAAGGGTCATCGGGTTATCTTTATCGGTAGCATTGTAGTTCAATGTTCGTTTACTGCTACTTTTTATCAGAATTGAGGGTATTTCTCTTGTAGACAACACTGTTTTAACACAGAATCCATGCAGGGTATTTGATATAATGTTTTATATCAGAATTAAGGGAATTTCTGCTTATGAGCAGTAAGCCCTTACTCTTTTATATCAGAATTAAGGTAATATCAATTGCAGACAACACTGTTTAACATAAAAAAATAAATGCATTCCACAGCATACAGTATTATTTTATATCACAATGTATGGTATATCATTTCTAGACTCTTTTGTCGGCAAATGGTGGAAACCAAATATCGTATACACTAGGCTTTGATCTAGGCAGTCCGGATAACTTCGGTTTTATTCATCTGGGACAGATGCTCAAAAGACTATTGATCGCTTATACGAGATTAAATCGCCCAAAGAGGATAAGAGATAAAGCCGAGACGTCATCTAAATTTAATAGCGTCGCTGCGAACACATGAACGGGGCACTTAAACGGACTAAGTAGTCCAATAAGTTGTTCATATATATTTCAGTTAATGCTCGTATGACTTGCATATGCACGACTGTGCACACGCACACACACCGTCACACAATCACCCACACGCACACACCTATACTCTCACACACACACGCCCCCCATACATACACACATACGCCCCATGCCCCCCCCCCCACACACACATACACACCCTCCCCCACCCACCCTCACACACACAAAAGTTTACCGTTTTGTTAACCAGTCCTCCACTGAAACATATGAGACTGACGAATGTGAGCGAAAATAGCGTCCACTGAACCATGCTAGCTTGGGGTATGAGCCCTTCGTTGTACTCCGGATGCCAGATAACCACATATAGTTGAAGCAGCATTTGTGCTATGTTCAAAGCAAGGATAGCTCCTTGTAGTGCAGAGAAATTATCATCAACAGCGGACACCAGTCTGCATATGTCGTGATGGCGCCTTCGGAATAGTTCAAAATCACCAGCAAATTTTCCATCGGGTTTAACAGCTTCCTGGAAATCTCGATTAAATACTCGAAATTCCCACCACAGGCCAATAGAAAGTGAGAAAATAAAAAATATTGGGAAAATCCATGCTGCGATATGAAATAGGTCTGTAGTTAAACGCCAAACTAAAACAACTATGTCCCAGGACGATTTAATATCTGCTCCTTTACCACTTGAAAATGTGAAGAATGCGAAAAGAATAATCGTTGAAAAGAAATAAATCCACGCAGAACATGCGATACATCGAATTATTCTCCTGCGATTGACAGTGGTATTAAATGGACACCCCTGGGCGTCATCTAGTTCATTCCACTTTTGGAAAATGTACACCAGACCACCGTCCCTCCAGCAAGACCGGATTGTGACTATAGCTGTTATGATGTTTAGTGCATAATAGAGATAACTTAACATCTGAAGAGCGAAATTCGGTCCGAATTCTTGGACCTCCACATTGTTGAAATAAGTGTAGTTACAAATTCCACCCAATAGGATGACAAGTACTACAAAACAGTAAATCTTTTGAGCCACAGAGCGCTTGGCACCAATTCCCTGTGAAGAACACGGAAAATATAAACCAAAGATTGACAAACTGACAATCACTGGTTTTATCAGCTCTTTGAATGTTTTTTTACGTTCAGCTTTTTCGACAAATTGTGGAAAAGACGGTCCATCAGTTGATTGTAGGCTGGTCATCTTTATGATTGTCCTTGTCTGTTTACTGTCAACGAGGTTTTGCTATATCAGCGGTTTCCAATGAAAAGGAAAGTAGCTCTGGAGTCTAATTTTAAGTAAATCAGAACACCGTCATCCTGCTGTTGGTACTGTAAATGAAACCGAAATGACCACAGGTCGTTTTAACGTGATGTGACCTGTGCCGCAAATGCTCTCTCAGAACAATAAAAACCCCCACAGAGCCGTCCAAACCATAACTGCACAAGGTTAGATTCTCCGCATGACAAAAATTTTTTATTTGACTTGGAGTCATACACCAATTACTAACGTTAAGACCTCTTTAAACGGATCGATTTGCGTTTGTGCTTCAGTACGATTCGTTCCCATTTTAACAGGACAGAAATATGTTTATATAAATATAACATATTTATAACGACCTGGCATAAAGTGATGAGCAAATATCATAGTACCATTAACTTATACGTGATGTTGTCCTTGGTAGATTTGCCATGAAGATTCAAATGGAGATGACTGCATTATTTTCTTATCTCTTCAATTTGAACTAGAAAGTGTCTCCCGGGACCGCGGAATGAAAAAACTCTCTTCGTCCCCTTCCAGAAAAACAGACACAACAACAAATATTATAAAAACTGTCATTGTATTTGTTATAACGTCGTCGAATACAGATCAGAAACAGAGCGGTGTTTGACGTTAATAAAATTAATTTCAAACATGATTTTTATATTTTTTTACGTAGAAGGCCTATTTGGAATACTCAAGTACAACAGCTCAGATTTTTCTGATTTTGCTGATATTATGATAACAATGATTATCTCACAGGGACCAGCTCGACTTTTGATTTTGCGACATAAACGTAGAAAAATAATACTCGATACTATTCGCTGCAAAATTGTTTAAACATAGAATTCATATCCTGTGGGTCGATATAGAAGGCACCAGCCAATCACAAGTCTTTTGGACTACGGTGTGGCTGTAGCTAATTTGAAGAGCCAACATTACTATCCATTAACAGTTGGACTGCCTGATAGCACAGTAAACAATATGTAGGCCTACCTGCTGTGTTTTATCGTCCAAACGCACCAGATTGCCTGATGGGTCCAATAATAACCTATAATGTCCTTTAGGCAAAGATTCATCAGAATATTGCGCCAAAACAAATATATCTGTTTTATCCACCAGTTTAAACATTTGCCTCAGTGGTTAAAATTAGCTTGTAATAACCCTTTTAGTTATTCAAACATTCGCTTTTGCTATTGATGTTTGCTAAATCTGACCATAGATGAAATCTCCGGATCACAGATACCCCGCGATAGCGTAAACATTTCTAGTCTAGATCGCGGGTGTGGGAAACCTGCACGTGTATAGCTGGGTACAACAACAACATCTGCTGAGGCTATTTTGGAAAAGAGTTCTTTCAGCGGGAAAAGATATTCATGATTTATGAAAAAGGCTTCTTCTTCAAACCGATTCGTCTGCTGTTGACATATTATACGACAACATATTTATTTGATGGAAGGCCCATATAAAGAGAAGGGGTTGACAAGACACGAATTAAATCGTGGAGAGGACTTTGAATCTGTCAAAGATATACCGCCTGATGTTGGGGTGCAGAAAAACGCAAAAGATGACAAGAAGTTGAAGGATTTATTCAAACCCTTGCTTATGAGTATGTCGATCTTCGGTCTTTATTTCCCATGGTGGGAGAGAGGTCAGAGAACCCGATGGTCCACGGCTGTAAGGATCTACTGCTGTATAGTGTTTCTCATCCTGTTTACTACTGTCTTTCATTACACATATTTTAACAATGTTAAAGTGGTCGAATTCGGTCCAATATTCGCTCTTCATGTCTTAAGCTATTTGTACCTATTTCTAAACATCATAACCGCTCTTGTGATGTATGTTGCGTGCTACAGAAAGAAAGGCTTGCGTCTTATTTTCAAGAAATGGCAGGAACTGGACAAGATTCACGATCATCTAATACATACCAGTCCCAATTTAAAGAGGGTGATTCGCTCTGTCGTGTGCATTTCTTGGCTATATTTTATATCTTCCATTATTATATTCTTGCTCATTCAATACACAGCTGAGACAAATGATGCGAGTCTTGCGTCATCTTGGGTTATTTTCCGTGAAGCTTGCACTTCAACTGGTTATTTATTTCATATTGCTGCATGGACATTCCATATCGCTTTTACGTCGACAATCTCTATTTGCCTTTGTTTGCAATTCCGTGCTTTCGCAAATGATTTCAAAGACGCAATAAAGACAGACGGGAAATTCGTTGGTGATTTTGAAGTTTATCGAAGACGCCATCAGGCCATCTGTAATTTGGTCGCGGTCGTCGATGAAAATTTCTCTGTCCAGATTGGAGTTTGGCTTTGTGTTACACTGACTGAACTGCTGTTTGAGATTTATCTGTCGATTTGGGATGACCGTTTTAATTCGGAGCCCCTGCCTAAAGCCGCCATGGTCCAATGGATGGTGTCCTCTCTGATACACCTGTGCCTTGTTTGTTTTAATGGAGGAATGATCAATCAGATGGTATGGACATTTTTTTCAAGATCTACCGTGTATTACTGTTCAGCGGGTCTACCTTTTATCATTGCTGTTTCCACTTGCCCTATCTTGTCGAAACATTTGTCCCGCTTTGACAACACCTCAGTCCTGTTTTGATGAGATATTTGTCCGAAACTCTGTTCTATTTTGACGACACATTTATTTGGCTTTTGACGACAACTCAATCCTATTTTGACGAGACATTTGAACGGCTTTTGGCGACACATACGTCGTATTCTGGAGATACTTTGTCCGACTTGACGATAAATATGTCCATATATGTTTTCAACTATGACAATACATCAGCACGACTTTGGCGATACTTCTTTCTGGTTTTGACGAGACATCGGTGCAATACTTGTGTCTCATTTTGCTGTCAATACCTGCCACGGAAACTAATAGCCACGCAGAAGAACAGATAAGATGTTACTGATGCAAAACGATTGATATGCTTAAAACTACAATAAAAATATCTATTCTTCCTGTTTAACAGGCGCATGCCCCGCTATCGGATGTGTATAACTGCGATTTGGACAAAAATGCAGAGATCTCTACAAAGGTATTCGGATTCCTTTCTATCTTTTTTCATAATAATAATAATAAAAATAATAACTTTATTTAGTCTGGGTAGCACAATTAGCCATACAATTGGAAGTAAATATACTACAACGTAGAACTTGGATTCACGGTGTACCAAACACAGATGCTGCAATTGGCCTGTGTAACTGGGTGTTGTTGCCCAGAAGCATTGACAGGATTGCTTATTAATATATTGATGTTTAACACATTGCTTTAAAGGCACATCACTTACCTGACGGCGGTGTACGTCCAACGAGTGAACAAAAACACAACCATTATGTGAAGTGTTATAAACAATTTATCTCTTCAAAATTAATTTTCTTTCACAACTTTCAGCATAAGTATACTTCAATTATACTCGCCATTAGCCAGATGTCGAGGAGTTCTTATTTTACAGGCGAAACGCTGGGCGGAATGACAAACCGCATATAGAATCAATACTGAGATATAACCCTATTTTAGAAAGGAAGCTTTTGACAATTGACAATATTGCAGATGAAACCATATTCGAGAAAATACTCTTTCAAAAATGTAATCAATCCAAAATGTTGTAACAAATGACTACCGTACTATAGGGGCAAGTTGTTCCGCCATGTTGGGTGAGTTGGTGTAGTACGCAAGGAAAAAAGATTGCAAGTGTTGAAATTAATCCACGCAGTCTACAAAATAAACCCATTACGCTCATTGATTGGCGACTATTTATGCAAATCCTTTTGTTTTTATTCGCTGACTTTTGTCGTTGGTTGTCTCGAGGAATAGCAGAACAGGTTACTACGAACAGGGTAAATTAGGTCATGTCATTAGGGGCGTTTTAGTTGTTTATATCGTGTCTAATGTCGCAGTCGTTTGATTGGCTGTCTAAAAAAACAGTTGTGTCAGTGGCCAATCAAAGTATATATGAGCATTTAGAGTAGAAACAGCTAATTTAAGATTTTAAATGGCCTTAATCTGGTTGCCTAAATGGTACGGATGGCACCGACTTGAAAGTTCTCTCAAAGACTTTATTCTAGTTTAAAAGTTTTCTTTAATCTGTTAAAGATCCAGATTTTTTTGTCTCGACTGACTGGGGAGAAGATTGGACTAAGCGCTTGGAAGATGTTTGTTGTTGATAATACAACCATACTCACGGTAAGCTTAACAATGTTTTTATGGTAAACAAAACCTACTGACTGCGTCTTGTACCCAACGCCAGCGCAGATGGAAAGAACATCCAGACCTACAAAATTAGTTCCGGAGGTTTCCTTGCTTCCAGCTTTAGTAATGGTTTTTGTGTATTTTAGAAAGAGTGAATATTAACAGTATTTTCGTTATTTTTGGAATAATACTTTGCTAGTTTGAACGGATTTAGTTCAGAAAATATTGCAGGTTGATCCAGTGTATTCTGAATACACGTTGAGAGCTGTGTTAATCTCCTATCAGAGAGGTAATGAATGTCCGCTGCCTAGACTCCAGCTGACTAACCTTCAAGGCCGGGTAGCTGAGTGGTTTAGGTGACCGGCATTTACTGCTGGTGATGGGGTAACTAATTCGGAGGGTCGTGGTTTCGATTCCCGCACGGTACGCTCACTGCACAATTGTCAGAACTGGATCTGTTTAAACGATTTTTTTACTTATTCGTATAACTAATGGTCTACAGATGGACTCGATCACGAGAACTGTACACGAAGAAAGTGTTATAAAAAAATAACGAAAACACTGCATTAAATGTATGTTATATATATTAGTCCAGGACAACAACTTGTAAAATATCGATTTCTAGTCTTTATGAATTTCTTTTCTTAGGTTTTTAAGACTCAATAGTGTCATGTTCTTGGTAAATTTAAACGACTAATTCATATAAGCTAAATATTACTGATCACGTACCGTTTTTTTTATACAATTGTCTTATGAAAAGCAAATTTATTTTTAAAAAGACTTGTAATACAATTGTTGAATTGTGTTGAAGAGCGCCTCTCTCAGACTCAATTTTTATTTGTAGGTATTTGGAATGATAGTGACTTATTACCTAGTGTTGGATCAGTTTCCGACTGCGGCATCGTCTTGTCAGGTCAAATTAAACACAACCTTACACGAATAGCGGCTAATGGACCACAAAACTGTCAACAGAATAAAACACAGGCAGTAAAACCAACGAACAGCAAATGTCGGCATATATGAACCCGTTCGTTTATTTTTCTGTTCTCTCCATAAAGGAAAATTTTACCTTTCACGTGAAATGTTAACGCCGGCAATTCGCAATTATCATGTTCATTTTAACAATTCCTTGATGATTGGAACAATCTCATAGAAGAATGGCTCTAATAGAACCCTTCAAAGTTCTTCAGTTATGGCTTTGGTGGAACCCTTTACGGTTCTGTATGAAACCCTCACAGCAACTGTTTGAAGTATTTATCCCTTTCCTCTTATAATGAAGAACTGTTTTTGTCGTATTGGTTCCAAATAGAACCATCCTCTTTTCTAAAGAACCCTCCGAGAACCATTATTTCTAAGAGTGAATGGAAGTGTGTCCTTAATAGCGAAGATGTGATGTTGTCATTTAGCACAGAAAAATTAATTTCAAAGAGCACTACATAATTATTATCATTTTTCTGCCAGTGTGCCATAAATATGTATATATATATATTTCTAAAATCAATCACACAGAGACAAGTTTCTTAATAAATCTTTATCTCGAGTTATGTTATGGGCAACTAATAAACAACCCGAGAGAAGGTAATGACCATAAATATGGCGTATAAAATATTGTTTAAAATGTAGCTAACACGATATTCGGCTTGGGTTATGAACATATTTGTCTACAAATTATATATTTGTTACTCAGGCAGTACAGTCTGTTCAGCCTGTAACCAAAAGATTCCGGGTTCGAATCCCGGTGGAGACAAGAAAAATATTCTCTCTTCATTTATTATTTACGTTTCATATAGAAAAAAATATATATTTGATTTTTGCTTACGTGGTGTTATAAAATCCAACTAGGGTATGTGTATTAGTAAAGGAAACGTTTCACTACTAGTCTGGTGACACTTTCTACATAGAGTCCTCTGACCAAGGGCAGTTTGTTTGAAGTTTGAACAGTTGACGTAAATGTTGTAAAAGAAATTGCAATTTGAAAAAGAGGTAGCACAAATGTACTTTTTATGAAAAATATTTGTTCTGTAATGCTACAAAAAATGAGCCGCATGGACCGCATGTGTCACACTCTCCTTAAGAAGGAAGGAAACATACTCGAGTTCACATTTAAAACGTGCACAAGTTAAATATAAAAGTACACAAAATCGATTAAATCAACACCTGCATGAACTACAGGCAGTAGGGAGGCGGAGATACCCTGTTCTGTGTGGGCCGCATGAAATAGTCGCCTAAAACAATTGTAAAAAAAAAATTCCTTTTCTTTTTATTAATTTTTCTTTTCAATTTTTGTTAGTAATGTTATTATTTTTACTAACATCATGCTCATTGTTAATATTGTTGTTACTATTCTTTTTTATATTTAAAGTCTCTGAAAATCCTATGCTAAACACATTATCTATATCTTTAGAGATACCAACAGTAGCACACTACATACATACTTACGCAAGACGAAAACCTCGAACTGGCTGTACCCTTGACTATAACCTCATAAAGTGAGAACCGTTTAAGATAAACATGTGATTCCTTGAACTCTGCGTGAAACACCAAACGCAACTACAGTCAGTAGACCCATATGCTGCCCCCTATGCTCAGTAAGAGCACGGTTACAAACACAGATTTCTACTGGTTCCGATGTAGATTCAATATAACTGCAACTGTACTATAGGGATAGATAATAACCAACAAACAATAATGATACATTCTCTATCCCGAGGAATCAACAGTTTTTTCTGGACGGCTCTTTGTGTAAAGGACGGGGACGAGACAAGGAATCCTAATATATATTAACTATTATATGCCAACAGACAATTAAACAAAATAAAACTTAGAGATACATTGAAATAACGTGCATATGCATTGTAAATAAACCACAATCATCTATTCCCGAAATCCATCACAAGAAGCGACCATGGCAGCACAATTTCAACAAGAACTCGGGGCTTATTTTCACTCCCCCGACTTCATCTTTGTTTCAGGTCCTGTCTCAAAAGGAATAAACTATTGACAATGGAATAACAAGGAAATAGAAAGGGAAATCTAAAAAAAAATCCACAGTACTCCACTTTTAAAGTGCAGGAAAGGTTACTACAAGTCAACACATCACCCCATATTTAATGTTGGGTATAACCTACTTTTATATTGGGAATAACCCAAGATTTTTATTGGATCTACTTCACGATTTTTATTGGTGGTCAGTAGGTTTTGACATACAAAATGGCTTGGTTTACACCTTGTTACCCTGTAAGCTTAAAGCGATGCTCCTGACTGCAATAACCTCCATATAACTTGAAAAGGCTATCATTAAACATACTTCAATATGATATCGACTTATCGTTTCTTCATTTGATCAAATCACCTGAGGGTTACCAGTATACACCTATCTACGACCACTGGTAGCTAAAATTGTGGACGTGGCCAACCCTATTCATGACGTCACGCGACTTACACTCTTGTGTGTTACGGGTTAATAACATGTATGAACTGTCAATGGTAAGCCCTACTGTAAACAGTCGACTCTATAGGTCTCGTAACGTAAGCCTCCTAGTGTGACAAAAAAGATATTTGATTGGTCAATGTGGAGCTCGTCTGCTTAATGATTAAAGTAGCAAGACATGGCCGCTTACATGAATAGTTTAAGAAACACCCAATTTTAAAATGGATATAGCTGAATTAAACCATTTGAGAGCATAATTCAACTCAAGAAATGATGCCCGTTGTACCTATATGCATTTTATTGCACAGCGTGCATCGCTTTAAGTGTCAGTTCTATATGTGTAGCCAGTTGCATGAACTTAAAACGAAAAATTTATTTAAGATCTAACTTTAAGCATTGTCTACTGACACACCTCGTGGTGATGACACTGTAGAAGCTGAGCTGTAAACTAGAATACCTGGTGAAAACATAAAGGGTTGACAGTACGCTTTGACATATGGACGGCTTATAGTTGACATATCATAACACTGTAAAGCAGTTCCAGATCTATACCCAGGCTTTTGTAACCAGACGGTTGATCATAACACTGAAATACATTTATGATCAAACTTAAAGCATTGTCTGGACCGCTGGTTGGCAATTCTATATGTTCTACAAAAGTAAACAGGACTCAAGCGTTTTTCGGGAACAGATCTGTTTGAAGAGCTGAAGTAGAAACAAAACTAACATCATAAGGCCTGAGGAATATTTTGCATATAAAGGGATATAACTATAATACACTCCTTTGGGATCACTTTTAGAAATATTGTAAAAAGATAATAAATATTCTTGAATTGAAATGTTGCAAAGTTTTGCATTTTATATTAGTATTTTAGGAAATAATTACCCGGTTATAACCCGGTGGTGTCAGATCCGATATAATTTAATATGTCAATTTAAATTTCACAATAGGCAACGGACAAGATATACTTATTGAAGAAGTTTTGATTGCCATCCTGACAGCTCGACCGATTGTTACAATAACTGAAAAATTATTGCCGCATAGATCGACCGTAACAATATAAACATATACAGACACGTGCGTGCATTTAGATAAGAAAAACAGTTTAGTCGATTGAATTAAACTGCAACTCGAACAAACTTATGGACTTATTTAGATCTACTGTTAATGTTAAGTCACCAAACATTAGGAGGGTAGGAGTTACATTCCTTGTGGATCCAGTCGCAGTTTAGCCATCCAGCATAAGCTGCCTCAGCTCATTGTAGAGAACAATGCAATAACTAGTGGTCAGCTGTCTCATTTGTAAGTCTGCGTTTACACTCTGCGTCTGTAACGAACATTTTTTTAAAAGATGTTCATTAAGTGAACTGCCCCGTGGGGGAGCGGGATGGCTAGTCCTACAGAATACTCCCTCGGCTTCCTCGATCGATCGTAAGAGGCGAGAAAAGAGGAGCTTTCTGTCCTGGTGTTCTCAGAGCTAAAGGGAAACAGGAAGCTGATCTGTTTGTACGTTTTAGTTTTGTCTCCGTCGTCATATCAGTGAAATACCCTTGAGTACGACGTTAAACACCAATCAATCAAACAAACAAACAAACAATCTCCACGAAGTAGACTTGGTCAAGGAAATACCAGATAACTACAATACACATGCTCAACAAGGTGCTGGAAATCTCTCTCACGTACACCCGTATAATCTGGGGGTAAATTGGGCATAAAATCAATCAGTTAGCTACTCTGGCACTTTACGCCTCTAATTGTAAAAGCAAAAAATAAGAAAAGAATAAAATAAGAATATAAAAAGAACAGTGAACACTGGAAACTGAAAAGAGCAAGAACTTCGCCCCATAGCGAGCTATGAGGCGACCTCATTAAATACGATCTTATGCTAGGTTTACAGTATCTTCCCGGCGGTCACGGCAGCCCCGTTTGCCCGAAACGTAGTGCGCCGTGGGATTTTTGCAATTTTTTCTCCGCAGTCAAGTTCGGATTATATAATAAGCCATTGTAAAGTCCGCACATTTCTAAAGGTGATAGACAGGGCTATTGAAGCTGATTCTCCATGTACAGTCGTGGTGCGTTAATGCGTCAGCTAGCTCGTTGAGGATCGACATCACTAATTACTATCCCATGGATCGTGAATGTAAGGTCATGGTGCGTTTATACACCAATTAGCACACTGGGGGCGACACCACTAATTACAATACCAGGGATCGTGAACGCTCCGTGTACTGTCATGGTGCGTTTAAATACGCCAGTTAGCACACTGGGAGCGACTTCACTAACTACTATCCCAGGGATTGTGAATGCTCTGTGTACGGTCATGGTGCGTTTATACACCATGCAGTTAACAGACTGGGGCCCACATCACCAATTACAATCACAGGGATTGTGAATGTTCCGTGTACAGGCCTACTGTCGTGGTGCGTTTATACACCATGCAGTTAGCAGACTGGGGCGACATCACCAATTACAATCCCAGGGATTGTGAATGTTCCGTGTAGGCCTACTGTCATGGCTCGTTTATATATACGCCAGTTATCTCGCTGAGGGTCGAACAGTGCTAGGGATCGTGAATCCTCCATGTATGCTGTCATGCTGCGTTAATGCTCTAGTCAGTAGCTTAGTTTATACGTAGCTCAGATATGTTTTTATATGTTGTTGTTTACATATGAGCTACGCCGATATCATATTA